>VCJK01000862.1:13829-27440 GCA_024139485.1 Backusella psychrophila | reverse complement strand
GCCCATCTGATGCATTTTTTGACGCCATAGCCATGCTGGTAAAGAAAAGCGATGTTTAGTTGGATAGTAGGATCCTCTTGATTGGATGATTGGTAGTGTTTGAATTGTTCAGTGTAATAGCTGATGGCATTATTCAAAATTGATTCTTTCTGTTCTAGTCGGTATTCATTCAACTCTCTGATGTTATACACTTCTTCGAAGATTTTGTACACCCATTTTTCTTCTTCAGAGTTGAATTGTCCACGACAGCGGATCCTGGTGTCGTCTTGATAAAGGTTGTGTATTCTAATCAGTGCCTTTTTGTATCCTTGGATAGCCGCCTTGGTGTAACATTGGTAGGCATCGGGTACACTCTTTAACGTTCCATGACCAAGAGCGTAAAGATCTCCCAACCTGAACTGGGCTTCCATGTTCCCTAGTTCTGCAGAGAGAGAAATCCATTTAAAGGATGTATGGAAATTTCCTTCAATAAAAGTCGCGTTAAAATATGACTTCCCTGGCTCCAACTGAGCCACAGCATCTCCGCCAATTGCTATTGTAATGATATCAAGAGGAACATTCATCTTTTCACCTATTTAAATAAGTATTGGTTAGATTTCTGTTGTTTATAAAGGTGGGGTAAATCTTCCCATAAAATGAAATGATTGGTATGTTACTTACACTCTTCTTCCAGTTGTCCCATTTTTTTTATTAAAAAGAGAAGAGTAAAGAGAAGAAAAAGAAGTCCGAGCCAAGATTTTCACATTAAATTTGAATTGTGTAATGTGCAAGTTAACTTAGTGATTGGCTTGTCCAGTTATCAAATTGAAATGATGTAACGTGTCACATTTCTATATGTATTATCTTCTTGATATTCTTGTTCAATTATTTTAAATGATTGAAGGTATAAGGTAAAAATTCAATACTTATGAACCAAAGGAGGTGTTACTTGGTATCAGATCGCCTTTCTTCGAGAATACATTATTTTATGTCTATACAAAATCTCTGATACACAGCCTTAAAGGTGTAGTACAAAAATATTACCCCAGTCAAGTGGTATTTACTTCGCCCACACGTATCTTATAACGCAATAGCAATAGTTTTCAGGTTTATTACTTATTGTCATTGACAAAGGAGTTTCAACCTACCGGTGAACTTACAGCATGATTTTGATACTTACGAATAAAGCGAGCCAATTTCATAACCACCAGCCATGTTATAAACCATTTCATTTATAGTTACTTTGGCTTTAGCTCATTTGTGTTTGTATCATATAATAGAGCCATTTTCATTACGGGTAGACTACCCGTTTATTTATATATAACGGCATTCGCGCATAATTGTGGCAGATTTTGAATTGTTTTCACAACAAATAAAAAAAAAAAGTGATTTTTTCATCATTTTTATTCCTCTTGTTTGCTCATCATTTACAAGCATTGGACGTATAACTGGGAAGTATAACTCTTAGTTATTCTATTATTATATTGAAGTTTGAACTTAGCCTCACGGTGACCAGGCACTTCGCTTATTGAAAGACATAGTAAAGATGTCGAGTACGTGCGTTCAACTTGGTAGGATTGAGCTTAATGCTTCCTTGGTATTCGACAAAGCCGTCCATCGGTGGTACTTATGTTATTGCCTTTGGAATATGCAGCTTCTTTCCTATCAATATTGCCATCAATCTATTCTTCAATAATCGATTGAACACATAATTACTAGTTGTACTAAAATTAATATTCATTTAAATTTCGATTATAACAATGGCATCATCAAAAAAAAGAGGCCGACCAAGGAAGGAGTATTTCATTCTAAACGAACTTGACGTTGAACAGCATTTCAAGGATGTTGGCTCATCAAATTGGGGTTTCCAGGATTACCTTAGCGGGAAAAGTTGTTCAACGATTAAAGAGTACAATCAACTTCGTAATACATATGCAGCTGAAATGTATAAAATCAAGAAAAGCCCCCTTTAAAATCCGAATTCCATTGCATTATGATCAAATCACAACCCTGACATTAACCGATATTAACAATTTGTGTAGCTTACAACACTTATTCAATCAATGAAAGCCTTGTGAGATACCAGCATCATTTAAAAGAACCTCGTTATTAACACCAGAGTTATCAACATTAGTATGTAATAGTCAAAGTAAAGGCACTTTTGCTATTGACTTTTAATATAATAATATTATAAAAATTGCCATTCTCTTGTACAGTGAAACACCCATTTAAATACATATGAAAATAACCATTGAATAAAATTGTATAAAGAATATATCTATTACTTATAGCACTAAATATATGTCATAATAGCAAGTTGATGTTGTACATTTTATAATAACCATGATTCTTTAGCAGAAATAATAAATAATAATTTAATAGAATAGAATAATAAAATTTTGTATGGGGGCATAAGTATATATTAGAAAGGATATGGATAAAGGATTAGTATAAGGTATATAATAAGGATGGTATCGGTACAATTAATTCTAAAAATGATGGTGATTGGATTGTGAAAGTAAACTAGTATTCTTCGTCTTCATCCATCTGTTTCAGTAATGCTTCATTCTCTTTCAAGAGATTTCTGCGATGCATTCTGACAGCTTCAAGATTTGCAATGTAGTATATATACATTGGATTATTCTTTCTGTTATGTCTTTCACCTGGAGTACACCACAAAAGTTCAATTTCAGACACAACAGCTTTTTTCATAAAAAAAAACAAAAAAAAACTCATTAGTTCTTTCTTAATAGACATAAATGTAGATGAACTTACATGCAAAATGGCTAATCCTGTTTGTTTACAAATATAAATAATCAAAGCATTAGTGATTTTTTCCCCATTAAACATACTAATAAGGGTTATGTCTTACCATGCTTTGTTTCCACGTCGTTTGACATCTTCCACAGTACTTGACATGAGTGCACTATTTTACAAAAGAGACATGAATCAAAACGTTGAATGATATACGTGACTATCTACTTACATCACCATATTAAAAAAGATCAAGACAGTAATAAAAGAAAACAGGACAGTCAAAATAATAGCCATTGTGTCATCACCAGCAGGACCCTGTTTTATCGGATCCAAGAAACCGTATATAAAGAACCATACATCTGTGAATGCTCGAAATATATCACTAAAGTCATTCTGAGAGCTCAAGTCGAGCGCTGCTGGGTCTTCACTGCCAGGTGGACCGAATTCTTCTTGGAAATAATCATCTGATTGTCTTCGAAGCAAAACAATAAATGAGTTTGTAAATGCGCAAACAACCAATACCATGATACCAATGACGGGCATCACTTTTGCAGAAAGTTGAATAACAGTTTCTAGCACAATGCCCTAAAGGAGGACCGTAAGTATATATTAAAAGGCTTTTTTTTTTTTTTTTTGAAACTTACAAATTGACAAATCACTCTTAGCCGAAGCATTGCATGAATCCATAAGATTAATGTGGATACTGAGCTAACTTGGTACTAATTAATAACAATATCAGTCATTAGGTTGCTTTCTCTTTTTTTTTTTTTAACAACTAAATCTAACTTACAAGATGGGTAGGATTACTAGTCAACAATACTAGCGTCGTCACAGGCAGGATAAAAGCGGCAAGGTCAATGTAATTGTAGGCTGAGCCAATATATTCTAGTCTATTTATCCAAAACTGTCTAGCCTCCTGTAGCAAAAGGAAGCTGCCAGATATCATCATTATGATAATGGATACAATGTGCTGTGGATTTGTTACGGCTGTGCCTGGTTGATAGTTGTAAAGCTCCTCTGGAAAGGACACAGCGGTAAAGTATGAGATGTAATATATGATGTGCACCATCAAAATAAACGCAAACTTTTTCTTTGCAAATGTATTCCATTTATATTGAGTGAGCACCTCCATCACAGTATCTCCTTGTTTAAATATATGGTTTTCATACTGGCTGGAAGCAGCCCGAGTAAATGGACTTGTACCAGAGTATGCCACTACCTTTGTATAATCCTGTTTTATAATCTTGTAGCACTCGTCGACTTTGTCGTATGAAATGTCAATGTCTTTATCGTCGGGGAGATGCTTGTACGAATTGAAATAGGGAAGTGGGACAAGGCATAACTTTGCTAATGTCGTGTTTGTCTTTGTTTCACCGTAAATCAAACCATTAATATAAGCTGGAATGTATTTTAATATAGGCAGGTAGCGAGGCATCGGTATACGGGAGATTTTATATTTGAGTTTTTCATAAAAGCTATTGCCGTAATAGTCGATTTGCTCCAGTGCAGAATAGGTTTCCAAATTTCTTAAACTAGAGATGTACTCTTTTTGAAGAGCTTTAAGCTGAAGTTTTTGGCTATACTCATATTCTAAAATAGGATGGGTTTCGGTGTTGATTGGAAGATAGGCCAACTTTTTACTACAACTGAGTAGCAGCTCTAGATATATAATTGTTTTAAAGAAGAAGAAAAAAAGGAGTAGAGATAAATATATGTTTGAGTATAAAATGAGCAAGTATTTACCTCTATTTCCTTGATTTTGAAGATATAGCAGCGCATCACCAAGAGCAGGTAGATTTCCCGGACCAACAGTAGGTGCATCACACAAAATACGGTTGAAAAGCAAATTAAATAAATCATACTTCATCATCTCGATCAACACAGTAAGGACGTTTTCTCTTAGTCTCCCTGCCACCGTATAACTAAAAATATTGATAGGTATGCTAGAGCGCTGAACTATACTCTTCAATATCTCTTGGCCAATAGGAAAAGATGCAAGCATCGCCATGGTATTGCTTCCAGATATAGTTGAAAAGTACTGAATACTCTTTTTCTTTTGGAGTAAATCGTCCACTATCTCGTAGGTTTTGGTAATCATGATTTCAGCATACTTGACAACATCCTTTTTAATAATAAAACAATTAGAAAAGTTTTGTTAATGATAAGCATAATCCTAGATATTAACCTTTTTCACCGATTTTTTCTTTAAACAATAGAGGGAATGAAGTGCCAAAGCTGCGCTTTCAATTTCATGGAAATCGCTGGCTGACGATTGATGGTTTGTTAGATAGTCTTGGTCCAGCTTTTCTATTGGTAAGAAAATCTCGTCCATATCAAACATTCTAATCTTTACACTTTTAGGAACCCGATCTCTCTCCCTTCTAAGATAAGATTCAACGCGCCTGACTCCAGGATTCGACCCGCCAACAGTAGTATGTCTGTAAAAATCGGTCACCATCTCTACATTCACCATGATTCTACCAACATCTTCCATAAAAAGTAACCCTGCAGGCCGTTTCTTGTCTGTTTTTATTTGCCAATGATCTCTAAAAGAGGATAAAGCATTGTAGTCATGGCCTTTATATGCTCGGATGTAAACGAGGTCGTTTTTTTCAAGCGATTTGTAAAAATGTTTGCTAGTTCCGTCAATCGTCAGTTGAAAGAGTTCATCTGAGTTGCTCAATGTTAGGTCGGCTACTGGGTTCAATCGCCATAACTGAACAGTTGAATTTCCAAAACGAAGCACGTATCTGAAGCTCTGGATATCAATATAGTAACAAAGTAGATCATTCGTTTTATCGAGAGTGTCTGTGATTTCATGAGGGACTTTAGCCGTAATGTTTCTGCTCTCTGGCAAAAGCTCGTATTCTTTCCACTTGATTGCTCCAGGAGTGTGAACATTGGGTGAATCAATACCTTTATTTTTTAAGAGTGGGATATCGTATAGTTCCAGACGAATATATTCGTTATCATCATCCTCCACCGGGTATATACCACTGTATTTAGAGTTAAAATATTGACTACTATGCTTTACTATATTATTCCTGGTTTTGGATTTATTGGATGTCCTGTTATTTGTTGTCTGTTGTGGTTCCGGTATCGTGTTTGGCATTTCTGGTTTAATGTCACTAGTATACGGTACTGCCGTTAACGCCTTTTCTTCTTCTTGGTCGATGATGATAAAAGGCTGCATGGTAAAACCTGGAATGTAAGTTGATTCAAAGTAGGAGATGTTGATTTGTGACGAAATACTCCACATTTCAAATGTGACTTTTCTGCTGTTTTGTTTTTGTAATGGTTTGGTATTATCTGCAAAAGTCTTGAATCCAGAGATAATAAGATTTCGCTTGACATTACAAAATCGCATACTGGAAATTGTAAAGTTGCCGGTTTTGTTGGTATCATCCATCGGTGCATTCACCGCCACTGGTTCAATTGTATGTAAAAGCAAACTACTCTTCGAACAATAGATTTTTGCAACGTTTTTTACTCCATCAAAGGTGGCAATGTACCGCTGATCTTCAGAAATGGCCATGATATATTCAGAGTTTTCTGTTTTATAAGATGTGATTAAAGTACCATCGAGAATCGACCATATTCTCACAATATTTTTGCGGTAAGGAGTGATAAGAATATTGCTTTGGATGTGGCGCGACATTGTAATGAGATTTTCACCGGCTGTAGCTGGTTTTCGAGCTTTAACATGAAATGATTTGGCCCATGCTGTATTTTTTATGATTGTTGGAGGATTGATAAGTGCCTCGAATCCCTTGGTCAAGTTTGTTGTGTCGAGAATGTACTTTCGTTTCAAATCCTTGTCCAAAAATTCTACAGAGTGCTTCTTGATAATGACAAGTCCATCATCAACAAAAACTGCTCTTCCGTTACAAGGTACTGTTTTGGTGGTACCATCTTTCTCGTATATATAACAGTTGGGCTGCTGCGGTAATCTTGAATCGAAATCTCCATCTTCCGACATTTGGACAAACGATAACGCAACACGACTTCCATCTGAAGCAATTGAGAGATATGCATAAACTGGGTAAATAATATCTTCAATAAAGCCCACATTAACCGGTTGAAATTCGCTGTCGACGTTAGTTTTTATGGTGGTATGGCCTCGGTTCTGTTGGTCCAGTTTGTATACCTTGAGACTATATCCATGGTCGATCAAAGCTATATGTTTTTCGTTCAACGAAACATCAACTAGCCAGACATCCTTTGGGATCTTTGGTCCAACTTTGGAATCGATATCCACCGTTAGTGAATGTTCAATGTTGGGCATAGTGGATGCCACTAAATAGTGTTGTTAAAGAAGAAGCTATCAGAGAGAAATATAAAAAAGGGAAAAGAAATGAAAAATAAAAGCCGACTCACTAGAAAGAAAAAAGGTTACTTGAGAAACACATGCTATAGATCTATTTCCAAACCATTGTATAACTCGACGTCATACAAAGAATATGTGAGTAACATCTTCATAAAATAGAAAATGTTTACTTTACCTTTTACCAAAAGGAAATGAAGGATGCTAGCATTTTATCATTGGATTTTACAAAAACAAAGCATCTATATATAAATAAGTATATAACCATATACCAATACTATATGAAGGCTTGTATTTTTTGTTTTTCTCGTCTAATCCATATTTTAAAATGCTTTCCAAAAGCACCTTTTAAGCTTGGAACAACCACAAAAAATAACCTTTTCAATACTTGGTTACAAGTGGCTGAACGGTTTATACAAAATTGATAAAATTTCCCATACAGCAACTTCATATCTCTTTGTGTACCAATCTGTTATGAAAGTCACTAAACAAAATTGACTCTATGTTATCTATCAATTGTAATACAGCTTTCGAACATTGTCTTTTTTTTCTTCTTTCCCAACCACATCAAATTAAGATCACAAAAAGCATCAATGGCATCTCGTATCATATCCCATCTCTTATATATATGTACACTTTTATTATCACTGATTCTATTTAGGTTTTATTTTAGCATGGTTGCACTTTGGTTGCTTTTTTATCTAAATGAGGAAGTCCTGTAAAAGGATCAGTATATTACTCCTTCTTTTCAGTTTATCACCAGGTTACTAAGTCTTACCAAATGTTTAGAAAAGTGATAGTCTTGTAAACAATATATACATTGCCATCCAGGACCTTTATATACTAAAGTAGAAACTCCTTCCCAGTTTAATAACTAAAAGCGCAACTCAGTGTAAACTTTTACTCTTATTCAAAACAACTAGACGTGCTGAAGAGTGACATTTATGCTTGTTTTTAAAAATGACAATATCAGGAATCCGTCTATTAAAACAACATGAAACATGTCTGTAAGGCTGGGACAGGTAAAAACTTGTTGGCGTTGCACTGTTATTTGTTATGAAATGTCTATACTTGGTAAATAGGTCTGATGTATCATATAAATAAAGTTTTGTTTATCCAAAGAGTAATGTTTTTATTTTCATATATCACAATTCAAAAGTAGGCGTATGATTGGTCTCTTCTTGTCATCAAATCCATTTCAACCAAATTAGCATGCAAACTTATAAAAGCAGATAATTGACTGTGAATTCATGTATGATAATATCAGTCAATATTAATATTACATGTCAAACTCTAGCGAATGGGCTCGTTTGTGGGGAGGTAATTGTGGCACGACTAAAATATTACGATCCATATTAATAGATTTATCAAATTCATCTTATACACCTGCATATCCTCAACTGTGTGTGTGTGTGTCACTCGACTGTATATACAAATGAATTGAGTTGTTTTCCTTTTGATTTCAAGTGAAATTTTTCATGGACTCTTCCTATTATCATAGTGTGCCTTCACATTTGAACTGAATCTGATCCAAGCTATGATTAGATCTGTCCAATGACAGAACCATTATTTTTGATTGGCTGACTCATTTTAGAATACAATTTACTTTTTTTTTTTTTTCTCTGGCTTCACACTTTTATATTAACTTTTTTCTTTTTTAATAACTTTTTTTGGTAAAAAAAGCAGTGTCGAAAAAAACTCACTGTTCTTATACATAATACGAATAGAACTTGATGCCACGACTCTTCACAGTTTCAAGGAAACCTTTACTGTTTCTTATATTTGCATCTGTATTTGTGTTTTTATATTATGTTGCTAGTTCACCCAAAGTAGCTAGTTCTATGGAACCACAAGCTTATTACAAGGATTATGATGAAGTTGTGTGCTTACCGAAGAACCACCTTGAGAGAAGACCTCCCACAAAGAAAGCAAAGGCCGCTATGGTTATTCTAGTTAGAAACAAGTAAAGAGAGAAAAAGAGTTTAACCATAAAATACTAAACATATCAATTTAGAGAGGAAGAGGCTATTGCAAAGACCCTAGTCAACTTTGAAGACAGATTCAACAAAAACTTTGACTATCCCTATGTGTTTTTAAATGAAGAACCCTTCACCGAGCAATTTATGGCCAGCATGAAGACAGCTGCTCCAGGCCGAGACATGAAGTTCGGTTTGGTACCTGCAAGTCACTGGAGCTATCCTAACTTTGTCAATGAAACAAAGGCTGCCGATTGTAGAGAAGAGATGAGAAAGAATAATGTTTTCTATGGTGAATTGGAAAGTTATCATCACATGTGTAGATACCAATCTGGCTTCTTCTTTGATCATCCACTCCTAGATGAGTAAGTTGTTTTTACATCCTGACAAGTCTATGAATACTAAACTTGAACAACAACAGATACGAATGGTACTGGCGTGTAGAGCCTGGAGTTGAATACTTTTGTGATATTACCTATGATCCTTTCCTTTACATGGAAAAGCACAAGAAGCAGTATGGATTTGTTGTGACGTTATTAGAATTAAGGGAGACGGTTCCCACACTTTGGAGAACAGTAGAAGAATATGCCTATTCACGACGTATCGACATCAGTGATAAGAGTCGCTTACTCTTCCCTTATTTTAGAGATCAAAGCACCGGTGACTTTAACCTTTGCCATTTCTGGTCGAATTTTGAAATCGCCTCTTTAAATCTTTGGAGAAGTGCCGAATATCGTGATTTCTTCAACTATCTTGATCAAACTGGTAACTTTTTCTATGAAAGATGGGGAGATGCACCAGGTAAATACAGTGGAAAGATGTATATATATAGAAGAGATATTAATATAAATATATAACCATATGATAGTTCATTCACTTGCTGCTGGCTTATTCTTGGAAACAGATCAGATCCACTACTTTGAAGATATCGGATACCAGCATGATCTTTATAGACATTGTCCCACTGAAAAGAGCAAGCTTCAATGTCGCTGTGAATGTCCAAAGGGTACAAACGATAAGAGTATTGATCATGATAAGAACTGGGATACCTGCTTACCTGCATGGAAGAAGCATGTTAAGAAGGCAAAGGAAAGAAAAAATGCAGCTTGGAATGTTTGGTAGATTGTCTTTGTGTGATTCCCTCCCCCTTCTTCTTTGCTACATTAAAAAAAAAAAAAGAGTACTTTTTACTATTGGTTTTTTTTAGTAAGAGTTCTCGCATGTGACAAACTAATTGGTCAAAAGCGAAAAAAAAAACAGTTTCATCAAAATGAGATATCATTATTGGTACTATTTTCATCATAGAGTTGGCCCAAATTGACATCAGTTGGTGTTGGGAATAGTGCAAGAGAAGCAAACGTTTTATACCTTGAATATTTTAATTAAAAGACTTTTATATTCAAAAAACCAGAGAATAACAAGAAAGTGGCGTTTTTTATGATAATCATATCCCACTATTCATTTTGATTATCGATAATTGACAGTCTTGATCTAATCTAATTTGATGATTTCTGATTTATGCCAATAACTATGACTTGTCTATATAACCATTGAATCGTAAACAGTAGAATTGGTTTGATCTTCTTCTAGAAGATTACTAGCTTCCAATTCGTACTTTATTTATTTGTTCTTATATTAGTAATCGATCTACTGTTTTTGATCTATAATTTCAAAAATATGACAATTGGAAATAAAAAACATCTCAAGATCTATTTCATTTAAAGTTTGGATTGTCCAGGTTGATCACTTTGATTAAATCTATCAATCATCTTCATGATTTCCGGCACTTTTTGTGTCATGGTTAGTAAACTATACCAATATTACTGGTCACCCAACTTACCAATGGTTTGAGGTTTTTCATTTGGAACCATATGCGAACCTTCAATAAATGATACAGTGGCCATCTTGGGGTTCTGTCCTAATACTCGATCCACATCTTCTGGTGCAAGGCTACAAAAGAAAAATGAGATTGGTTAAAAGCCAAATGGGGGTTATTGAGCATGGAGCACTTACAAAATAGAGTCAAGAGCATATATAAAATAGATTGGAATCTTTAGTGTACTGATGGCCCGATAGCAGACAACATTTGCGTACATGCTAATTTTGAAAACATGCTGCATAAAATATAAATTTATTTAATAAATAAAATCCATCCACTAGAATCGAGCGCACTTACGTATTCCTGTTCTCTGGGGCACTTTAATTTGACAGTTCCCTCGTCTGTGTCATACAACCCGTAATTCTAATACATTTTTTTTTAGCATGATGATTTCATCTTGTTCTGCCTGGATCAACTATACCACGTAGTTTTCTAACGCCTCCTCGTGAAACTCTCTCCAAAAAGGTCTTTCTCTTAATGATTCTATACACTCTTGTCTTTATAAAACAATTAAAATCGTTTCTTTTCAACTCTCATCACCATCTTTAACTAACCGATTGGGCCATTCATCTCGACGGTTACGCGAACTTAAAACAGGAAATAGCTTTTGTAATTCCATATCGAATATCTTTTCATACATGACTGGCTCGATAACAGTAAGACCATGAAAGGTACCAGGGTACATAAATTCCAATACCATCCTACATATCCATGTTAATCATCTCGTCCTAATATGATGGAGCCAAACTCACATGCTGGTGGCGCCAAAGCTGTGTCCTACACCAAAAAACTGATCGTATTCATTTAAATCAAATTCTTCAATTACAGCCAGTGTATCCATCACATTATCAAACCAGGTATCTGAAAAACAAAACCAAAAAAAAGTCAATTGTACATTATCTAATACGAAAAAAATAAACACTAGGGAACTTGCATTGTTCAGAAAATTTGCCCTCATTTAGACGGGCAGAATCACCATGGTTTCGAGCATCCCATGCAACAAAATGAATCTCGGTATCGTCATATCTTGATAAACTACGAAGGTGAGTCTTCAATCGTCTCATCACAGGATGAAGGGATTCTTTGTGGAACCCTGTGGAATGTGAAAAGAGAATTGCCATCCTTTGTCTAGGTGTTTTGTTACATGGAAATACATGGAGTTCGGCTGAAAGTTTCATCGTATCATGACCTTCGGTTCCTGCATGAACGTCAAATGATCTTTTCTCTGTTGGTTGAAGATACGACATGATGAATAAAAAAAATAAAAGATATGAAAAAGAAAGAGAAAGAGGCAAGAAATGGGAGTTTCCTTTTATTTAAATATATTACAAAAAGCATGACAAACATATAATTCGTTGGTGTAACGAGGCGGACAAATGATGGTCAGTTTCTTCTTTTATTTCTAAATATACACTTTTTCTTTTCCTTGACAAAATATATATGCACAGTATTACCAAAAAAAAAAAACGATATGTTAATATATATATAAAAATGTTGCTCTTCCACTTGATAACCCTCAGGTAACTCTGGATATCTCTGGAGGTCCCATCGTATAATACAATGTTCCTACAGCCTGTTTAAAGGTAACAAAAGTTAACTTGGCAATTTTTTATTTTTTATTTACGCATACGCTGGCAGGGAAACAGGTACTCGCAATAGTAATTGCACTGGTTCTGGTACTGGCTCTGGCACAGGCTCTGGTGATACCTTTGGAGACTGGTTGTTAGTTGTTTAACTTGCACATAAATGACTGGACCATTATCTGTCCATCATCTATCTCTGTATATCAAAAACAAGTACTTGTCGTCGAAAGTTCCTCAAGTTACAGAAGGAAATGCTCATTACCATTCCGCTGATATATGATACAGACAGCAATATTCTAATCTAACTGATAATTCCATTATCATTAGGTTTGGATATATCTCCCTTGGTACGGGCACTGGTGACACTCTTGATTCGCACAGACTTTCTAATAAAACCAACTACTTGAACCTGTCCTTTGGATATTGTTGCATGCACTACACTTTTCACCACAAATTAAATTAGAGTGACGTCAATGTAATATCTAAGCCCAAATTCCATAAATAAGCTTTTAGCTTTCTTGTATTTCCATCGTGGTTTCATATCACTTGTTTTATAATTGTTACATACTTGTTTTCACTTCAAATAATACGAGTGAATGTTGTCGATCTCATTCATTCATTCATGAGTGCAGTGCGGCATCATTGATTGATATACAGAATGAATACACCCTTATATATAAATAGATTAAGTTTATTTTATACTAATAAGGAGAGAGCGATGGCTCGATTGATTTATGCAGCGTGATTTTATTTTCCCATTCGTATATCAAAGTATGATTCATTATTTATGGGTGATAAAAAGGGAGGATTTGCTTCTCTTTTTTCTCTCTCTTTCTCTCTTTCTTTCTTTCTTTCTTTCATTCTTTTTCTCACTTTACTATGATTCATAAGAAAACGTACTTCTCTACTCTCAGCCAAGATTGGAACAGATAGCTCAAAATATGATAAGACATGACATACTGATGGTTATACTTACTTTTGTTATTATCTTCAACAGTAAACCATTACACTTCATGGCCCAGTTCTTTTATTTTTGGCTGCAATGCAAATGGCTTCATAAAAGGGATTCAGCCTGAATCATTCTACTGGAAATCATATCGTTTTGGCCAAGGC
>VCJK01000861.1:111273-121952 GCA_024139485.1 Backusella psychrophila | reverse complement strand
TAAAAAAAAAAAAAAAAAAGATCAAGAGAAAAAATAAAGAACCCCAAAAAAGTCCGTGCGATATTTTCTCTTCATATTACAAAATAATAAAAAAAATATATTTACCTCAGTCTCAGGGTCAATCTCGACAACAGAGGTATCCAAAGCAGAGAATTCAGGAACGAAGTTATCACGACGTTCACGTTCCTCTTCTTGAAGCTTGAAGGAGATACCGGGAACAGGGCCACGAGAGATACGCTTCATCAAATGAGTGGTGAAACCAGCGATCTTGTTGCGGAGACGCTTGGATTGGATGATGGAGACTTCGTCAAGGATCTTCTTGTTGACTTGGAAGTCCAAAGTAAGACGAGGATAGTACTTTTCAATGACGACACGAGAAGCCTTCTTGACAGTCTTAGTTCTAACACGACCCTATTATCATTTATCAGTTAATCCATCCATCCATCCATCCATCTATCTATCCTTCTGACTGCTATAGCAGTGATGATCATTCCTTCTTTATTACTACTTACCATATTTGATGTTATGTCCTTTTGAGAGAGAGAAAGAGAAAAAGAATCCTAATGACAAAGTTTGAAATATACACTGCAAAGATCTTTCTTGTGGCTTTTATCCGGACATTACGTTTTTAAAGTCCGTATGACCGGGTCGGTTTTTTTTTCTTTACACTTTTCTTTTCCACCAGACTCATTTTCTTTTTGTTTACATAATGTTGGAAAGTATTAATGATTGCTTTATTAAATATATCAAAGAATATCAAGGTATAACCATGATAGTATTTTTTATTGTAGTAATAATGATAGTAGTAATAAAGAAGAGAGAATATTTATATAAAGTGCCACTTTTTTTAAAGATATAAACGGCACCTATGTTCACACTTATGATAAACCACCTTCTGCGCTCGAATTTTTAAGAACAAGCGTTCATCCAAACAGACCCGCTATTATTAAAGGTATATTTATATACAATGAAACGACTACATTGGTTGATACTGAATACATATGTTGGTCTTGTTAGGTGGTTTCGACGAATGGCCTGCTCGTACAAAGTGGACAAACGAATATTTAAGAGAAAAAATGGGAGACGCTACCGTTACTGTTGCGAGTAGGTTCAGTAAAAGGCGGGTGTTACTCATCACTAACACGATTCTTTGATATATAACTGTAGCAACTCCCAACGGGTAAGGCTTTTAATTACGAATATATGTATATATATGTATATTGCATAATATATCAAAAAATATATTAAAACATAGATATGCAGATGCAGTAACATACGATCCAACAACAAACAAAGAGTATTTTGTCATGCCACACGAACAGCACATGACATTCAACGAATTTCTCGATTTGGTTGAAAACAAGACCCACTCGGAGAATGCCAACTACATTTCATTACAAAATGGTAGTCTCAACATTGAATATCAGGCCTTGGAAAAAGATGTGGATCCTGACATTACTTGGTGCAGTGAGGCTCTTGGAAAGCAGCCTGACGCTGTAAATTTTTGGTTTGGTGAGTAAATGAAAATGCAGACTCTTGTGTATTCTAATATGGAATAGGTGATGAAAAGAGTGTAACTTCTTTGCATAAGGATCCTTACGAGAATTGCTATGCGGTTGTGCGTGGGCAAAAAACCTTTATACTTTACCCTCCAAGCGAATATTATTGTATGCATGGTATGTATATATGTATATGGTTTAGAAAGATATATTAAAAAAGCAAGTCCTTCAATATAGAATCTGTATATTCAAATGCTATTTTCAAACCAAATGAAAAGAACCTGAAATTAGAAATGACACCACTGGACCCACCATCTAGTACACCCTGGATTCCTGTAAATCCACTTTATCCTGATTTTGTTCGATATCCTAGATTTGCTAATGCATGTCCTATCACTGTCACTGTCAACGAAGGAGACACGTTGTATTTACCTGGTAAGTTGACAGTAATTAAAAAAAGAAGTGGAGGGAAAAATGACTAATAGATATACTAGCATTATGGTTTCATCAAGTTTTGCAAAAAGGAGATCAAGGTGTTATCGCTATTAATTACTGGTACGATATGGATTACAGTAGTAACTTGTATCCAACAGTTGGTCTTTTTCGTCGATTGATCACAGGAGTGATGGAGAATAATATGGAACTATTAAAAGATGATCAAGATGAGGAAGATGGCTCACTTTAACAATGAAGGAATGAAAAATAGACACAAAAGCATATAATGTTATTTTAATTGTTCTGAATAAGATGCAAGTACAAAATGACAGCATTTATCACCAAGTATGATATCAAACAATAAGCAGATATCATTGGCTCTATAAAATAAAAACCCACATTGCATTTTGAATAAAAAGTCAGTTTTCAAAGTTGATGAATTTACAAAATCCCCAATACATATTTTATTGTTATTTTCATTAAAGGTCCAACGTCATATCAAACCAGGGATCAGGTCCATGCACAATAGGACTTTTACCAAGCTCGACAAACCCCACACTTCCATAAAGCTTTATAAGATCAGCTCTACTGATAAGAGCAATGCGGTCATACTTTTTAGTTCCGTGTGTGTTTATATCGCGTAATGTCTTTATCCAATCCTCGAGCAATCTTGTTGCAACCCCTTGTTTGCGTGTTTTAGGAGACACGCACACGCTGTGCAAACAAATGGTCTTGCCATTGGACTCATGCTGACTCATGGACTCATCGGTGAGCACTGGGCTGGAAGAAAGGGTGCTACAGACAAAGCCAACAACCTCATTATTGACAGTTTCGCGGGCAACATAGAAAAGCTCTTTTCCGCTATCGGACGCATAGCCAAGACGGTTTCTGAGTTGCTCGGGTGAGGCTGCCTCGTCGGGGTGGTAGGATGCTGTTTCGAGTGCTGTGATAACTGGCAAGTCGTCCAATGTAGCAGCACCGTAGTTCAGTTCCATATTCGTAATAACAAGCTAAAAAGGTGCAATATAAACTAAAAAGCAACCATTTGTCTAATTTTATGCGTCGACCTGAATGATTTTTTTTTTTGAGTAAAAGTAACTCAAAAGGGCTGGCAACTGGCGTTTAATTCATATCGCTCATTCTGATTGGACCATCCTGATCTAGAATCTTCGATTAGACCATCTCCAACGGTCACGATAAATTAGTGGAGAATCGATGTGGTATTAACCGGAAAAAATTATCGAGATCCGAGGATAAATTGTCGATATTTATTTATAAATTTATTTTTTGCGTTGAATCTGTCTATGTAATGGAAAATACATAGAGCTAGAATATAATGTTTTCTTTTTCTTAGGATCCTTGCTCTATCAGCTCAAAAGTACCCTAAGAAGATCAATTTTCATGTTGTAAAAATGAACTCGGGAGGCTGTTGAAACGTGATTAAAAAAAAGTAGGCTATGGGTTTAAATGATCAAATAGAAAGGCTAAAAAACAATTCATCATGTGATGGCTCATGAAGGCAGAACAAAGCCAAGAGAATCGGTAGGTTCTTTCAGAAGTGTATGAGATTATTTCGCAATAGTAAAATAGTACTACATTTAAAAAGGTAGATAGTAGAATGAAACTGTCAATGTTGTGAATAAGGCCCTATTCAAAACAAAATTGACTCCTTGGTTGGCCCCAAAACACCTCCTCTCAATTGACATGGTGGATCGAATAAAAAAAAAAGAATACACTGCAAGATTTGCGATGCTTCAAAACTATCTAGGAAACATTGAAAAATGGTACCTTTGCTATCAAGTTATGAAACCACAACAAAAATGTACCTGAAGAAAAGACTAGTAGTGATTGCTGTGGGGTATCTGAAAAAAAAAAGGCTATTATCGCCACAAAGGAATTCAACAATGCTATTCTATAATTAACTAGCATGATAGAGGTTAAAAGAAACACGTTTTTATATTTTTTAGCCCGGTCATTCTCATAGCTGTGCACTGAGGCTTTTACTACTGTTTTTTTACTAGTCATAAATTTAAAGAAAATAGATGTACAATACGATTAAATGGTACCTACTTCTATTACGAATATAAATGTATTTATACTGGTGGTAGATTTACAGGCATCAAGTTGATACATAAGCAATCAAAAGATGTTTTATTGGTGGGATAAGTACTTGCAAGCACAGTAGTCTCAATTTATCATTGTGGATTACCAAAATGTCATTTTGTCTTACATTGAAAATTCATGCCGCTTCGTTTCCTTTTTTGGTGGAGCGTTGACCAATAAAATGCTCCTACCCCCTTAGCGGTATCCCATTGAACCAAGGAATGTTTTAATGGTTTTATTAAAAGTTAAATATAAAGGAGGCGGTTAACGGAGAGAAAGGAACCTGGGGTATATATGCAGATCTTGTTACCGAAATATGTTGTGCAGGTATAGTGTTGTAGCCATCCCGCTTGATTTTGTTCAATGAACATTGTGTTATGTAAAAACTATGGTCTTATCATTAAATGTAGAATTAAACCAACATATATAATTAGATGACTTGCAATTTTTTTTTACAACTTAAAACTAGACTTTTTTACTTTAATACAGAATATCATGTCTAATGGTCATATTCAAATGTTAAAGATCCTATTAAAACACATCATTGTAAATACATAAATTGGCCTTTCTTTCTCTCCCATTTCCTCAAAAGGCAGAAAAATTCCCCTTCCTTCATCGGCCAAAAGAAAAAGAGAGGTGTAAAATGATCCAAAATGTACAATAATGGGGGACCCTACTTTTGCAGCAAAACCTCTTTTTTTCTTTGACACTTGATTTTTTTTTTTAAAAAAAAAGGAGGGTTTCATATTGATGCGCCTCCTCTCTTTCTTTATTTAATAGAAAGAAAGGAATATTATTTGTTCATGTTTCCGAGGATATTTCAATAATTAAATAAATAAAAAGCACGCGAGAAACTTGGACGCAACGTGGGTTGGGAGGAAAGGTAAAATTTTAAAGGTACTCCAATTTAACACAGAAAAACCAATAGATTTGATGATATTTTACCTGGAAAAAGCACATGCATATATATCAAATTGGTGGTTTTTAAAATTTCATTATGTCATAAACACGCATTTGAAGCAAATAACTTTTGTTTTGTAATGTTTTTTTTTTCGCTAAGCCCTTTTTCTTTGTTAATTCTTCCAAAACAAGAATAAATACAAGGATTGGTCCTTGTTGTTGACAAACCGTTAAAAAAAAACGGCTTTGTATATTTTTTTTTAATCGTCCCCTTTATTATTAAAATATATACAAATAACAGTTATATTTGATATGCTCACGATCTTATTTGTTAAAGGATAATATAATTATGTTTTACTTTTATTGAGAGATAATTTTTTAGTGTTTAACAAGTAAAAATATATAATAAAATATACACATATACTACTTTAAAGCAATAATATATAGTCTTTTTATAATAAAGCGAGAGGTGAAGTATATTAAGTTTGCCCTCACCCCTTTTTTCTTTTTGAGACTCAGGAGGAAACAAGAGTAACGAGTCCCTGAGAAACCACTCGTACCTGACGCCGGCGTCGATATCGAGCAGCGGAAGCCGCAGCAGCCGCCGATGGTGATAACGATACAAGAAAGGCAGTAGCGGGTTTTGCGTACTTTATTGTCATTTCTTCGTCGTCGTCATCATCATCATCATCGTCGCTATCATCCTCCTTACATGCAGGCTGGGATATAAACGACTTTTTCTCTGAAATGTACACTGTTTTAATAAAATTAGCTGTTTCCCTTAAAAAAAATTAAATTATCATGTATATTAAGACGTACGTTTAGACATATCAGATGAATTTCTTCTTTTATGTGAGTGGTTTTTCTTTGAATGGATAAAGATGCTTTGATCAGAAAGATAATGTTTTGGTAAATAATCATCATTTAAGCGGGCGATATCTGGTGAAGAGAAGGCTCTATTCATTCTTGTCTTTTCAGTTGATAGCTTAGTATCATGTCTTAAAATGTCAAGTGAAGTGCTTTGTCTCATATTGAATGGTTTAAGAGGAGCAGGTAATTTAATAAATCGGGATGCAAAACGTATACATGATTGAAGATGCGTTTTGCTGTTAGTAGGATCTGCTGTTATATTTTTGCTGTTGGTGTTACGAATAGAAAGTAGATTATCGAATGAAATGCCAGGCATAATAATAGTATTATTAATAATAATGGTTAGTAGAGAGAGAGAGAGAGAGAGAGAGAGAGAAAGGAAGGAAAGAAGAAGAAGAAGAAGTGTCTTTATATGTCATCTTATATAATTATAATAATAATAAATTCAAAAGGAGGTCAAAGATAAAATAAAACGAGGAGCCCTTTGGTCTTCTTGTCTTCTTTCAAGTCATTTTCTTAAACAAGTGATCAAAAAGAATAGGATTTTTTTTATATATAAAAAAATTGAATGCTGTATACAAAGTAAGGGGTTGGTTTATAAAGGAGCAATGAATTAAAAAGAAAATTAAGGGTTGAAATTTACTACTGTACAAAAATGAAGGATATATTTAGATGATGCCTTCCTCCAAAAGCAATGGTGTGACTTCGTTTGAACTGCAAGTAATGTCACGTTTGCAGATGGGACACTATTTTGTGTAAGGTGTTCCAAATCAAGTAATGACCAAAATAATAAACAAAAAAGAATAAATAAATAAATAAAAATTAATAAAAGGCAAAAAAAGGCAAAAAAAAAGGCAAAAAAAAACCACTACTTTACCAGTTTCTTTTGTGTCGTTAACCACGCATCAACGCAAAGTGTATGAAATATATGATTGCATGGTAATAATCGTAATTCGTCACCTGACTTGTAATCCTCCAGACATATCGCACACCCATCAGGCTCACCATCGTCTTCTTGTGTTTGTTTTTCTTGTTGCTGAAACACTTTTACTGCTAATTGAGAAACAACGGATGCTGGTGCAAGCTCTCTTCGTTTCTGTGCTCCTTCTCTTATTTTCCAAGAAGCGTAAATCACAAGTAGCATTACACATGGCGAAAGAATGACAATGATTAACACGTCTATCAATGGCCTATTATGGTACATTGAGAATGAGTATCTTACTACTCCTATAAAGACATATATATACAAAGAGAGATCGACCCGTTCGTCCCTCCTACCCTTTTTTTTCACACCCCCTTTTATCATCATTATTGCTTACCATGTAACAAAATCATCATATTGTAACAAGGTCATCATGGGCGTTCCCAGTAACCGTGAGAGATGTAGTAAACGGCTATATTCTTCCTGTGCTAAAAATACACTGGGTATCAGGATATCCGATGTGTCACCTGTAAAAAACAAAAAGTAACACAAGAGTAAGCTTAGCTTTCACAACAATAAACATTTGGAAAAAGTTTTTTTTTATATTTTTACCTGGTGCATACATGGTAATCCATCCAGGTTTATCAGGGTCGCCAACAGCAACAGCGATAGCACCACTCTTTTGCATGTTTCTCACTTTTGTAACAAAAGAGCACCCGCCTCGACGTACTAATGCAATCCAATCTGAACAAGGTGCTTCAACAATGCTGCAACCAGTTGCATCGTTGCTAGGCTCAACCATGAAGCCCAATTTGCCATTTTCTGATATTCTAGGTCCAAATACAGCAGCTCTATCAGCAAATGTTTCATTGGATACCTATATGTGTTGTATTTCATCAGTATCCAATTCTACTTTTAATATCTTTGTCTTTATTTTACCATGACATGTGTTGATGCATGGGCAAGGGGAGCCAAAAGCAACAGCGACCAAAGGAGCTTCATAAAATAAATATATAACACTTGTTAAAAAAAAAAAGGGAGAAAGTGAAGAAGAAAAAAGAAAAAGGGAAAAAACAACTCAGTTAACTTTTTAACTGTTTTGTACCATCATTAAAACTCAGTCGCTCCTTTTTTATTATTTTTAAAGCCGCCTTTTTTTCATGTTTCTTTTCCGTTACTTTTGTGTTATTTTAATATTTTTTTTTCCTTTTTTCTTCACAATATCAACAACAAAGCGACATACAAGTAAAAAAGAAAAGAAAAAAAATGCATGACGAAGGACCTTTAAAGAAACGGTCTTTTCGTAAATTATCCTTTTTCAAAAGCAAAGAGAAAAGCAGTCCACCAGTGTTAACAACAAACACAGTTTACAAAGACTATGACGCTGAAACAGGCAACAAGCTCATCAACAACTTTATGATTATTAAAGAGATTGGAAGAGGAATGCATGGTAAAGTCAAGCTTGCGCAAGACCTTGACACGGGAGAACTAGTGGTAAAATATCACAGGCTGTCCTCCTATTTAAATAATGCATTTATATACAAGATGTGTTCTCCCTGTTTTATTTACTGTTGTATTTGCTCTAGGCTATTAAAATAGTGGACAAACAATCACGAAAACGCCAATTAGGATATTCAATGCTACGAGCCAAAAGCAACAATGCTGACTATTCATTGGCGGAAAGCGAACAAAAAATCCGACGGGAAATTGCAATATTAAAAAAATGCGTACATCCGCATGTTGTGCGTTTAAAAGAGGTCATTGATGACCCAGCAAGTCGAAAAATATACCTCGCACTGGATTTTATGGAGGGTGGAGAGATTATTTGGAGGGATGAAGATGAACAGCCCGTGCTTACCATTGACGAAGCAAGAGGTATTTTTAGACATGTTGTAAGCGGGTTGGATTACTGTAAGTTGCCTTATTTTATTTTTATATATTATGCAGTTTAATTCGCCATGTAAATTGACCCTTATTATATAGTGCATTATCAAGGCATCATTCATAGAGATATTAAACCTGCAAACCTATTACTTTCAAGTGACTTGGTTGTGAAGATTTCGGATTTTGGCGTATCTTATTTTAACCAACAATTGGCAGGAAAAAAGAAAAAATCATACGGAGAAAATGAGGAGGACAATGATAGCGATGATGACGACCAGCATAACAATGAAGAGATCAATAGAGAATTGGCAGAAACAGCAGGCACACCAGCTTTCTTTGCGCCCGAAATGTGTTGTATTACAGAGCGTCATGTTACCAAGGCAATTGATATCTGGGCACTAGGCGTAACGTTGTACTGTCTATTATTTGGGCAATGTCCATTTACAGCAGCAACAGAATTTGAGCTATTTGATATCATACCAACTGCTCCATTGACTTTCCCTTGCGATGTGCTTGATGATGATTTAAAAGACTTGCTGTATCGCTTACTGGAAAAGGATCCCCAAATCAGAATCACCTTGGAAGAGGTCAAACATCATCCATGGGTTATTGCGGATTTGCAGGATCCTTCTGTTTGGTGGGAGGAGGCTGATCCCACTTTATACAAAACAGTTCAAGTGACAGACGAAGAGGTGACACATGCTGTAACTCTAATGGTATTTTATATTCAGCCCACCCCTTTCTTCTTTTTTTTTCTCATATTCTCTTTTTTTTGGTTTAGGATCGTCTGCGCAAATCCATTCGAAGACTGTCATCCTCCTTTTCAAATATTACACATGGATTTTCCCGAAATCGAAGCAAAAGCATATCTCATAGCACCATACATTCATCATCGACATCAGACGTACCTCCCTTTGAATCATCACACCTCACACCACCCGAAAACCCTTGGATACCCACTTCTTTTACAAACACAACCCTGACTTATTCAAGCTCAGAAGACGAAGACGAGTTTCCAGAGCAGCAGATACATCCTTTTCACATTAGTCGCAATGATTCTTCCGAATCTTCCATGTCTGGTTTGGTGGTTACTTTTAGTAGACCTGATAAGAGCCCATTACAATCATAAACAAAATAAATTCTATTCTAATATTTTAGATATTTTATAATATACATTTTATTTTAAAAAAAGGGGGGTATATTTTTATTTTTTATTATTATATTCCTTCTTTCGTTCTTTATACATGGAAAAATGGAATTGAAGGGCGATTTTTTAAGGAGTATAAGGTGGAGGAGGTGAGACAGTTTCTTTATGATCATGATACGCCTGACGTTGAAGTTGATATTGCAATTCCTGCTGCTGCTGACTAGGCGAGGAACCGCTATTATTATTGTTATTATTGCTACTATTTTCAAAATGACACTCGTATGGTAAAATGGTACTGATTGGTTGATGTTGATGTTGATGTTGATTTGTTGCTGATGCTGATGCGGGCGATGGTAATATGGAGGAGGATGAAAACTGCTCAGAAGCCTCTTCAGGCTTTTGATCTTCGGTTGATTTATCGGTACGATTTCGACGCCGTCTAAATAAGTAAATGGCCAATAATACAACAATAGCTAAAACAACACCCACAATAGCAGCAATGATATGAATTGTATTCACCCCACTTGACTCTGTATTATAAAAATTGGTGGTGGTTGTCTGGCATGTGTATTCTGTACAGAGACTCCCCTGTACGCATTGGTGTGTTGAATCACAATGACGCCCCTGTGGGTAACGCTGTGTACAAACGAGTTGATCGCTGCAAAACGCATTGCTTTCACAGTTACCGAGATATTTATCATATGGATTTCGGGTGTTTACAGGCGGCCATTCAACAATCGTTTCTGTGGAATTGATTTCGCTGCTGGTTGCATTTTTTAACGTGGGGAAGGGGACGGATTGACAGCTCTGTGATATTGCTGCAAGTGTGCCTTGAAAGACGGGTATTGAGTTGCGGCTTCTGAGGATCCATCTATCGGAGTTATATCATTGGTTAATCATTTTTCAAATTGCACTGCAA
>VCJK01000861.1:93732-111259 GCA_024139485.1 Backusella psychrophila | reverse complement strand
TTAAAAAAAAAAAAAAAAACACCACTAAAAATAAAAAAAAGTGATAATAATAATAATAATAGAAAAGGTGCAAAACAGAATATACATATGCATACATTCTTATCGTTTAACTTACTGATTATTATTAACAGGGGCACATTTGATAGATGTAAAACTGACTACACAAGCCTCTGTAGTCACTTTACAAGGGAACGTACAATCAATTACAACACTGCCAAGTGCATTTGTTATTAAAAAAACTACTATAAATAACAGTGGCATTTTTCTATTCTTTTCAAAGGCAGCAAATAAACTCCATGCAGTAATCGAACAAAAGCAGTAAAATAAAACGAAAAGGGAAGAAAAAAAGAGAGAAAAAGGAAAAAAATATACAAAAACAGAGAGAAAGAGAAGAAAGAAGGGAAAAAAAAAAGACAAAT
The DNA here is from genome assembly GCA_024139485.1 of Backusella psychrophila. NCBI lineage: Eukaryota > Fungi > Mucoromycota > Mucoromycetes > Mucorales > Backusellaceae > Backusella > Backusella psychrophila. The sequence continues at coordinate 110,840 of VCJK01000861.1, read as the reverse complement.
TATAAAATAAAAAAAATGTAACTAAAGTATTCAGAAACTAAAGAAAACCAGGAAGAAATATTGACTTCGGTTGTGCAACCGCAAACCAAAGTTCAGTCCATAATTTAAACTCAAATCACTCACACACACACATCCATCTTGACAAAACAAAAACACACAGACTGTGTTTTTTTTAACCGTTTATCCAAATTGGTAAATGCACAATCATTTGGTGTGAAAGATTTAATAATACTAAAAAGCTTTGTGACGAAATACTACAGTGAAAAGTAAAATGCGTATTTTTAATATTTTATTTTAATGGTAAATTTAATTAGTCTACTGTTTTTTTTTCGTAACCGTAGTTTGCCTTAATTATTGATTTGAAATATTTTACTCGTTAAAATAAACCAGGCGTATTCTCAAAGGAAAAACCTCACGAATGACTCATCGTTCTAACTATCTAAAGTGTTACCAAGTCTCTCTTTAAATTATATCAAAAGAGTGACAAAAGTATATTTCAATTGATCGGGAATCTGTTCGGGAAGTGGAATAAAAAATTTATATTCTTTCAGGAACCTGACACCAGATTTCTGGATTTAAAGTCAAGAAAAATCAAAAAATAGTTTTACGTGATATTATGGTTTTACTATTTGTAATCCACATTTGTTCATATAAACAAAGCAAAATGTCATGTGCATAATTGCATATTATTATTGTTCCAGAATAATCAGAAATTGACGTCAGATACACACGATCTCTCTTTCTCTCATTGTCATCGTTGTTATATTATGGTATATATCCTCAGTTTGCATTTTAACTGCACATGCATAATATATGGCTGTATTTTAACGAATTAAACCTTTATATTTTCCAAAAACACACACATATGTTGTGGTATAGTTGTATCTTAAAGTGCAAGAGAGAGAAGGGAGAAACATTACACTTCATTCCAAGCATGGAATAGAATCAGTGAAAAAGCTGTCCAAAATCTAAACTTAATAATAAAGAGGGGCAAGATTCCTGTGTGAACAGCAATAGGGAATGTTGGTTAAATTGGACTGTGTTTTTTAAAGTTGATGGTTATATAGAAATGAATTATACAACTCTCTTTGAACGGTTGATTAGCTACTCTACAATCTTCCGTTATAAGTGTACAAAGATGATCCAGTTTTGCTGTCTCTTGATGCTTGAAATTGAGAGATAAGATTCCAATTTACAGTGAATCCTCAATAAATTCATTATTTTCTTCATCTCACTATTACTATAGTTAGTTGAATTCACATATCTCTTCAAGTTCACCTATTCAGCAGTCCCCTGAAATGTGAATTTATCGAGAACCCATTGTATGCCACCCTATTGTAATACCAGTTTTTCATATCAGAGCATCTATTCCGAATTAACATATTCGTTCTTTTACATAGAATAATAAAAATGCTCCAATAATAAATCAATTGAAGGAGAATTCATTTGTTAGCAATATTACATTGTCATTTTCATAAGTGGATTCTTAGCAAAGTGCTCCCGGAGAAATACATCATGATTTGAATTTATGAGAGATTATACGTCTCGTGTATTTGAGTTGAGACAATATCCTTTCTTTAACATTAATAGAAAAGGATAAACCTACACTCCAGAAAAGCAACTGGATTAAATTTATGAGATTAAAGATCAACTGGAATATAACTGCAAAACTCTGTTGGATTGCAGCTGCTTCAGTTGACGAAGACAGATTCGAGGGCTATATTGTAGTACAAACCATCCGGGACAATTGAATTACAGTCGAATTCCAGTTGTTTTTCTGGAGCGTTGTGTGTGTATTTAGCTCATTTTTTTTTGCTTGGGACAATGTGATCAATTGAAACAATTTTGACATCTTAAATAATCAAGACAAAAAAAAAGGGTCTTTCTTTATTAGTCAAAGCAAACGTTTATAAAACAGGTAAAGCACCGGAAAAATAAACTAAGGCTAGAGAGGCCTCATAAGGTCCTGATGAAGACCTTCTTTGAACGTTATCATTATGTTACGCCTTGACGCTAGACTCATAGACCTTTTATGAGCCTTGGCCATATTTATGCGAGCTCATATTCATCTTTTGAGGCCGGATGAGAGCTATTTAGGAATAAAAGGTATATTTTTCGGATGAACGTTTGAAATCTTGTCACTTATAAAAAGTACTATTGACTTTAAACAAAACTTAGAGTGGGGAAGCATAAAAAAACGAAAACAAGAACATCGACAAGGTGCCATAGTGCATAAAGCTCCCACGTTTCGTACATTGACTGGCAGGAAATCATGTCTCTAGTATTTGGTATTCAGATGAGTACCCTTAACAACTCGATGGATTATCACCTTACAGAGATTACCAATACTGCTTTGGAAAAAAGGTTTACTGCTTGTACTAAAAAAAATTACCCATTGTTGACGGTGTTGCTTTATTTTATCTCTAAATATGACGAATTTCTGTTCAAATCAGAGGCTTCAGTAAAGCGATATTCATTGGAAACATTTATCACAAAGTTCAGTAATATGTGGAATAGCCGCTGTATTTTCAGTAAATCACTAGATAATGATCTAATAGCTCTGCTAAACAAATAATTTAACCTCCAAACAGTACGAGACACGCTAAGAGTTTATAAAGACCATCACAGGTAAAGAAAAGAAAAAATCTAAACAAAAAAAAAATAAAGGAATAAATGGAGAAGCATCATCCGATATTACAGATAAAATACAATGACGCATTGAAGAAAATAAACAAATGTCAGAACAACTTGTTTATATATCAGCTCTTGTTGGTGTTATTAACACATGGCATTTTAACTATTGTGCGCTATTCTGGTGAAACCGTGGAAACTAGTTCTCTTCCATCCCTCAGTCACCTTCAAGCCTTCCAATAAGACACGGGTATGATATACTACTGTTTTTTTTTTTCAAGGAAATGAGAAAAAATTACAAAATGATGAGAAAAGGGAAAATGTTTTGAAAATTAAAATAATAATTATTGAGAAAAATAACAATAATTTGATCAATATAACCAATGTAGTATATTCAAAGCAAACAAGCATATTGTAGATACCATGAATTGGAAAAATCATAACGTAGAAATTAGACTAAAAAAAGTATATATGAATAAAATTAGCAATCCATTACAAATCAGTGATATTAATTATAAAACTTACAACCTCGGAAAGCTTATGGAATAAGCCAGTAATATCCAGCCTGGTAATTGTTCTTCATACAGGTACTTTTTTAATATTAATTAATTAAGTTGATGGTAAGTAAGGTGCAGTTAGACACTTAAACATACTTCCCTTGTTCCATTACATATTCGGTTATATTATAGTTTAAACAACCTTATGTACTTAAAATATATTCTCAACAATCTTTTCTCAATAATTATTCTCTCTTTTCTCGTTAATTTGAATTTTATTCTCATTTTCTTGAAAAAGACAGTACATGTAGAGTACCAATCCTTGCAGTTTACGAAGTACTAGCCTTAAATAAAATAGATTCAAATATATCCAAGTGGAGATAAACCAACTATTTATAATTATGCTATTAGTAAAATGGAGCGTACCATTTATCCTATATATATATATATATCAGTTTGATACTACTGTTAATTTGTTAGATAAGCATTTGGTATAACATCTTTGTGTTTTTCTTGACAAAATAATTTAAAAATACCTTACGGAGCTAGGATCCAACTAGCGGTTACATGCCTCTAATTTACTCCAAAATCCGATATTCTCATCATTTCACCTTGCCTATTTTTTTTTCTACAAATTCTCTCAAATACTAGCATTAACATATACTACATGGTTTTCAAGTATCTTGGTATCATCAGGTTTGGTACTTTTTCTACTCCGGGTTTGGGTTTAAAATATATGATCATATTACTTTGAGTTCCGATGAAGTTTAGTGAAAGAATTATTAGAAAGACAACGAGTTGTCTTTGATTGAAAAAATAAACCTCTATAGCTGTCATTCTAGGTCTATCTAGCACAAAAAAAAAAAACGATATTACAACACTGATTAACTAAAAAAGGAAAAGATTGCTCTAAATTGTGATCAATCAAAATGTATCGTTAATGAACTTAGCATTTAGCAAAACTAAAAAGGAACGCTAATGTTATTTAGTTTATGGAGCATATGTTTCGGCCAAAAGGTATAGTTAATCTATATATATATTTAGAATTACATTATCAAACAATCAATGACAGAGCATATTTCAGCTGACCATAACCTTTTAAAACATCACAAAATCTAATTAAATCAATACAATTGGACCTTTATATTCTTGCTATTGATTTGTTACTTCATTTTTTCCCAACGTATTCCGGAACCAGGGGATTTTTTGTGTGATATATTAAAACATTTTCATTTAATATTTAGAGTGTCATAGGTTTAGATTCACATGTATTTGTGCCATGTGGGACATATAGATCCAGATCTCGCTTCTTGGGGTACTTTGCTTGATATTACTATTACTAAAGATAGTGCCTTAGAGTTACAAATGAATGGGACATGTTTTTAAAATCCATTTATAGTACTAGGTAAAGTATAAAACATTCTGGTGGCTGGTGTTTTATATAAAAATCTTTGCTAATTAAGAGGAAAGGCGTTTGTGTTTCCAAAAAATAAATAAAAGCTCATTTCAATAACGATATTCTTGTTAACAAAGGTATTCACACCGTAAACTACCTGTTTCTTTTGATTATAAAGCATAAAAAATGCCTTCATACCATAATTGGGTAGACCAAGAGCAAAATTCCGGAAACTAAAGGTCGTACAATAGTCCCCAAAACGTAGCATAATTTAACGTTCGCGACATGTTGCACAGATGTTTTTTCATTTGAGACAATTGTCACTATAGGTGTAACGTTTTTTTTTGAAGTGAGAACGTCAGGGTTGTTTGTATTCCTCAAGTATTAATTAATGTACATGTTGTACCAACTAATTCATTGTTGTTGATAGTATGGCTCGTTGTTGATTTTAATACGTTTGTATTGTATTTCATAAATGGCAATGAAGGCCTTTCCTAAAAATTTGTGCTTTGAATTGTGACTATTTAAGGTATTTTACACAAAGTAATATTACTGTCCTTCAAAAACACTATGGATGAAGCTAATCTTCTATATATGCATTTTAAAAAAAGGGAGGGGTAGGTTTTCAAAGTAATAATAAATTTCGGTTCAAGTGGCAAATTTACAATATACATTTAGTTTATTAATCGCGTATCATTTATATTATTTATTAATATCTATAAGGGTTTATATATATATGTTTAGGCATTATTTGTTAATAAGCTCAATCTGAGAGTTATAACGTGACATCTGAAAGTTTTCATTTGGTATATTTTGGTCCTCGACAAATGTTGACCCTGATCCAGTTGAAAAATGATGGTAATCATCATCAGGAATAGGAAGACCTGCAGCTGATGTCATAATCTTGGTGCTATATGCTGGATTCATAGGAGGCGATAGCGCGGTAGCGGGTGTTTTACTAATGCTGTATTTGTTAAATACATGTTCATATTGTACTTGCTGTTGGCTTAAATCGTCAAAAGCTTTGTGACTTAATGTTCCCTGGAAACTCAAACTCATTTCATTATTAACCTGGGTAGAGTTTTGAGTATCATATTGACCAGATGATTTTTCGGCACTTGAGGTTTTAAGACCAAATGGGCTGGATTTGCCTTCTTTCTTTGGACTATTTTTTTTAAATAAAAAAAGGGTTAGATAATGTCAGCAAACTATTTATAAGTTTCTTGGCGCTCTTACGTGAAAATGATGGCGGCTTCTGCAAATAATGTTGTGGTGGGGCCCAACATATGCCAGAGTACACTTAAAATGACACTTCCCAAAGGGTTTTTAATAATAAGGTCACGCAAGATTCCATAGAGTAACAAGAAGCTTGCAAACATAAGAAGACATATAGCTATTAAACCCATCATTGCACGAATCTAGATAAAAAAAATTAGGTTTAGTAAAATAGGTTTATATTATAAAGATATAGAGGTCTACCTTGAAGATACCGGCTTGTACTTTGGCATGTCTTTCACCAGTAGCGTTGAATTTAGTAATATGCTTATTTAATGTTTTGACCAAGCGCGAACCACAAAAAAGTACAGCAGCACTTAAACTCGTGTTATGAACGAACCAAAAGACATAAAGTAGCTGGGTACAAATATCAGCTGCTTTCAAATTTGAAGTGGCCAAAATTCCAGCTGCCAATGATGCCGAGTTGTTGGCGATGAATGGCGCGAAAACGAATGTAAATCCCACGGCATCTACCACACGTGGCGAGGGAAGCCAACTGTCTTCAATGGATTTGTGACTCTATTTATGAAAAGGAGAGTTGATATAGTTTTAGGAGATAATTTATAGTTAGTATTGTTTTTTTGTCCCCCTCCTTTTCATAATATGGAGGGTTTTTTTCTAAGGAAAAAAACTTACCTCTGCCAATGTTTGTGCAATACCAATCAGATACAAGGCGAATCCTATATATCCGAATTCCCAACCGATTTCGAAAAACCCTATTTAAAGAAATTAAATATTAGTTCGCTTCATTTTTATTGTACTTGAAAAAAGTGCTTTGATGCTTACATGAGCGAAATATCATATTATCCGGGGCAATGTCTGCAACAAGGATTACACTGGAAAGCATTCGGACTATAAAATTATTGTTTAAATTAAATCCGTTTTAGTCACACAGATCAGGAAGAGCTGAGTTTATTACAGCCAATCAAAGTGTTACTCACGCAGGTTGTAAACTGTAAGGAAGAACAGGACACAGTCAACAGGCTTGGGCCTTAGAAACCCCTTTGTTGTATTTATTTCCATAAGTTTATGTCCTTTTACCCAAACTCTGTAGATAAATAGTCCAATACCTAAATATAAATGCAAAATGAGTGCCTGATCTAAAAGCACATTTATGATCGTTTTCAGTTGTATATACCTATCACTGATACAAATGCTGACACTGATATATTAAGTATATTGACTATACGCAATGCTTTGCTTTCTACGCAATCGTATATTGTTATTCTCCAATCACAATGACAAACATTATCAATGCAATGAAGCCCAAGTGAGCGATATGTTTCCATAGTTCAATAAATAAAGTGAATTAATAAAGGTGAGGGGGTATATTATTACAAGTTTAAAGATGGGAAATATTTATATAGAAAAAAGAAAAAATAATAATAAGAAAGAACAGGTGCATTTATGCTTGAATTTTTCATTCTATTTATATGAAAAGTTGACAGTAATCGCTTAAGCTAATTTGGAAAGGCTTAATTCCTAAAAATACTAATCAGGATACACCAAATCTACATCTTTTTGGGCAATGTATTCTGCAAGAATTATTATTTTAGAGCGAAGGACGGAGAACAAATAGCCGATCATTGTGTCTGTAATAGCATGAGAGTGTCCCTGAAAAAAAAAGTGTACGCCTTTCCCTTAGAAATAATTTAAAAGGCGCTCATAACTTTGTTTTTTTCCTCCTGGGCCATTTGTCAACTACTTTTTTTATTCCTTTTTTTTTTCTTAAAAAAAGTAATCCTTCCATTTGATCACAAAATCTACATTTCTTTTAGAAAAAATCCCTTCTAAACAACTTGCTATTTCACATGTACAAAATAATAAGAAAAGCTTCTAAATCATGATGCTAAAGAATGCCAAGTCTGTTTCTTAGTCGAAAAAGAATATTTAAATATACTAAATAGTAAATTAACTGCCTAAAAGTAGATGATAATATAAGTAGTGAATAGCGATAACTATAAGCATTTCTTTAGTATTAAAAACCAAATCATAAAAATAAATTTGTTATGTGTATTATATCACTTGCAGAATATATTTTTTGTTTATCTCTCCAAGCAGGCGCAAAGACATTATTGCGCATGCATATGGCTAAATAGCAATCCCAAAATGGTAAGCAAGAAATGAATTACTTGCACATCTACGATAGAATAGCCAGTGTAGTAGAGGGGCTTTTGGTTAAATGAAATAATTGCCCATATAAAATGAAGAGTGAAATGGCGTTTTCTAAATACGCGATTCAAGAAGAATGGTGCTTTTATAAGATCCAAACCCCATACACACATTCTGCATTACGTTTCCTAAGCCAACATTGTTTATTATCTCCAAACTTTACTTTTTGGACAACTTTATTAATCCCAGACAATTTACGAAAGTCTAGAAATTCTCATTTTGCTTTCATTTCCCTTCTCTTAAAAAGAAAGAACTTGGTAACAAGAGTTATATAAGTAGAATGTGCATCTCCTTTCGGAATCAATCCAAACAAAGCTATTGGTTTAAGAGACTAACAAAGATCTAGATTTATCCAAATAACCGTGAGACTAAGAAAATCGCAAACTGAATTAGATTTCATTAATGCCTACAATAGATAAAAGAGAATAGATTGATGACTATTTTAGCTGCTTAGTCCATCCAAGCATCTGTTTCTGTGTCACATTAGAATGAAAAGTATTTTTAATAGCCTTCCCGTCAGGCGTTTCACAATAATGAAATCTTGATATGAATATTGGTCACAGGTTAATTAAATGACAGAGTTTTAATGGTCCACAACTTATCTCTTTTTGGCAGACGCTCATACTTTTTTTCTTTTTTGCTTACTTGTTTAACCTATCATATTTTTCTCTTCATTCATAAATAGAAGCGTGTTTTTTTTCTGTCTGGTATTAAATTATATGCAAAAGCGAACAGATCGCTTTTTATTTTTACAAAAATGGTTAACTTCACTACAAATACTTACTGATAAGAACAACGAAGAAAATGTAACAGAGATACGACTTACAAATTTTTATATTGTTATTTATATGCTAAGATGAAGTTTGTAAAATAAGATGGATATCTTACTTTTTCTTCTTGAGGATTAATTATATGAAAAAGTGATCAGTATTTTGAACTCATTTCACGTGAATGTACATTTTGATGCTTAGTCTACTTGATTGAATTTAGCACGCAATCTGATCCCATGCTCCAGATTATTGAGGCAGCTTAAAAAGCCTTTGATTTATATTTTTGCTTATCTATCCAACATCATTATCTGTGGCACGACTTTTGGGATTGTGAATCAAAAATTAGAAACAGAGACTTTTTTTCGATATAGGTGTCCTTCACGAAGCTCATGATTTAATTTTCAAATTGTTTTTCAATTGTTACAATCATCGACATTTGATATTATTTTTGCTGATAAACCAAAACAAGGCTTTAAATCAAGAAGTATGGTTAAAAAGAAAACCATGCGTTACACGGATCCTGAGTTTATCAGAATAAGATTCGTGTTCATGCATATTGCAACAAAAAAGTCTTTGCTTTGATTTACGAAATTTTCCACAGAGAGAGCAAGTACCAATGAATGCATCATCGGCGGAGTTACAGTTACTTTTACTCCCTCATTTGCGCTTTAAAATGTTTAGCGCGTTATCCTTTTCCTTTTAAATACTTTTAAAACTCTTTTATGCAGTTCTATTGTTTTTTTTTTTTATATATTAACTCTAATTTTCTCTATTATGGAAAGCAGCATCATTTTATTTGGTATTCATGCGCATTTTTGCCAATAAGATCGGGCTGCAGTTTTTTGAAGTAAAAAAAAATGCAGCCTTGAACTGTGGGGATCAGTCAATCGGTTGGAGCCGATGTTTCTCAGATCTAAAGTATCAAATAAATAGAATTCACAAGATATGAAATCTGTCTTGTGTTTTCAAATCTTTGACATCTATTCTAAAGTCATTTCAATCAATTATTATTCTAATCCTGGATAATTGATTAAATTATAACTATTCTCTTTGTTATTTTACGCGAATCAGTTTTAATGAATATGTATTTTTACACTTTTTTGCATTCAATATGCATAATTAACGCCTTTAATTTTTACTTTCTTGGAACTCAGATTTATCTTAAAGTGAAATACTATGATTTTTAAGAAGATGTTTGATTCCATGTTCCCTTTTTTTTTTCAATCTGATATCCCAAAATTTGGTTCTAAATAGGAGTGCTTCAATGTATATCAAAAATAGGATCGATTTTATATATCTCTTAATTCTTTTACTTGTCCGCTGTTTAATTTTGATTTGATGACTACATCCGTCCCTTTTGAGTTTTATTCACAAGAGCTGCATCATTTGTACTCTAAGAAAAAAGGTAACCTGTTTTCATTTAGAATGATGTACAACTGATATATTTGTACTGTTTGATTTAAACAAATTATATAGCTGTATTAAACTCCTTTTCGACTCACGATTATGAACTGATTTGGTCTATAGTCAATATTTTATATTTAGTAACTATTTGAAAAGTGTGCTTTTGTTTTTAGAGAGGTGTTTGAGCCTTATTTTTAAAAAGGTAAAGTTATACTATGTTAGTGCTCTCGTATTAAATGTGCTAGATAACTCCGATATGATCACATCATCGAAAGAGAAGCAACTATACTCTTGCATACAAATAACCCATTATGAATTTGGAAGTAGGGAATTGCGCCCATGGTCTAGTTTAGTTTAAGTGACTATAAAACTTCATAAAATCATTAATAATTTGCCACTCGAGAACGGTATGATTGTTATGGCGTATAATCATCGAAAATATTTTACGGGAAGCATGTTAATAATTAATGTCATAATTGCTATTTTAATATTTTGGTTAACTTAAATCCTCTGGCCAAATTACTATCTGTCTCTAAAAATGTGTATTTGTGATTCTTGTCAAAGTAGTGATAAAAAAAAATTAAGCAATATGTAATGAAAAAAAATCGTATTTTCCTTCCTTTGGGCTATTTGCAGCGGAGAAAAAGGGTGGCAAACCTATATATTTAATTTCAATAATAATAAAAGCCCCTTAAGAGTCAATAGTAAATATACTATTGATTACTTTAATTTTTATGGTGCTTCAAAAGCTTCAATTTAAATTTTCTTATTTAACAATAGCTAGTACAAGCCATGGGCTACCTTCACTTTCACAATATCTACACAATAATTATACCATTTAAAATTAAATCAATTTTATTATGAGGAGTTGAGTTTGAAAGAGATGTTGGGCAATGACATTATTCAATAAACAAAAAGGGATATGTAATTGTAATATTTATCTGTGAATGTTATAGAACGAATGGTGTATTATGAAAAGAAAAATAAATGAAAAATGAAAATGAAAATGAAAAAGGTTATGTCAATGTGTATGTCTTGCTATTATATCCATGATTTATGCCTATATTCATGAGTTTAATAATGATCCTATATGAAAATGGTAATATGATACTTACTTTTAACGGCAACCTCCACCAACACGGCCGACACGGTGAGGAATGCGAGGATGACGACGACCACAGCCGCCGTCACAACCGCCGCCACAACCGCCATTATCGCCATTATCGCCATTATCGCCACCATCACCAAAGTAATCGTCAAAATCACCATCAATATCACCATCAGACGATTCGAAAGGATTATGACCATAATCATTTTCACCTAAATCATAATCACGAATACCATCGAAATCACCACTGCCATAATCACTACCACCATGCTCATATTCATGAATATTATGACCGCCACTCAATACACGGGCACTGTCCAAGTTATCTATTATATGATTTCGTTTAGAAGAAAATCCCAATTGCGAACAACGTTATAATCATGTAGTCCAATACTCACCATGAACACCAATATTTTTCACCTGAAGAGCATTATTCAGCACTCCTGCAATACCGACATCACCAACACCAATATGTTTACCAGCCTCAACGTTAGCAACAGATCTAGCGACAAGAGGAGTACTAGCCGATACAACAGCACTTAGGGCCAAGACAGAAGAGATGAAAAGTGAGGAAACCATTACTATTGTATTGTTATAATATTTGGATGAATATATCTTTGGATGGAAGGCTAAATCGACCTGTATTTATATCACTGAAACCAAATGCCCATACCAGTATTTCAATTAAATGAAAAATGAAAAAAGGGATAAAGAGTGTCTATATTTGTGTGTATACGCGATGTGTATGGATGAGGCTGCACAAAGGTCAAAATGAAAAGAGGGGGTATTATATCCTTGAAGAATTCATTGACAGATCGAAATAATGCTTTGCTTATTTATTAATGTCAGACATCAAGAGTCCATTGGTTCCAAATGAGGAACCCTCCAGTGATATTTATCCATACTTTGCTATTACACTTCTCCTTCAGCATATACCCCCTTTAGATCTATGTTTCTAAAAAAGAGAGAAAGAAAGAAGAAGAACGAAGGAAAAGATACTCCACATAAATCCATTCTTGTATCTCGTTGTCAATTAGGTTTATTTCTACAAAGTGTTTTACAACTTGTATCCTTATCTCGATATATTACACAAATATACAATGACTCTTTCTCACTTTTTGATTAATAAATAGCTTTCAAAACATTTATGCCAGCTGCATAACTTTACCAAATAGTCAATGTAAATTTAAATGCCAGACTTACCACGGATTCGGCTATAGTAATATCGAACTTGGACTTTTTTACGGTCTCGGTAAACCGAGACACATTCCAGGGCTTTTTATCACAGACATATACTAATTTTATTAATAACACAATACTAATAATAAAAGCCCCTCATCTCTCTTTCTCTTCTGAAATCTAATTCCAATCAGGGGTGAAGTCGCCGCCGCTGACCCCTTTTTATCATCTTTTCACCTGGTAGAGTTTAATTTGCTAAGGCTACTAAAATGGGTTTCAGACAAATAATTTGATAGCACCGATAATAAAAATAATGCAAAACTATAATGGATCGTGTATATATATTATGGGCGAAATAATGAGCTAAACAACTATTTTCTACTTTCTTATGGTTTAGACAGACAAAATCGAGTTTGTGAAGTGAGGGTATGTAGAGTTCGAGATCCTTTAAGCCCCCTTGCATTTTTCATATTTTAGCCCTTCTTTTATTTCACCAGTGATATTGTCACTACAAGATAAATTACCTACACGCTTATTAGCATACTATGTATTAGTTTATACTATATTTTAGTGCCGTATCGTAGAAAGCACTTTATTTCATCATATATATTTATGGTATTATTTCTATTTTCATACGAGAGAATATGTAATAAATACGTACAAAAAAGGCAATTACCGATAACAACATACAAGCGAGATCACCCCTTTATTTCTATTACTATTTAAAAACCATTTTCTAGGAAATGTCATGTTTGAAAAGCATTGTCTGTTCACTCAGCAGATTGCTGTCATTCGTTTCGCATGATTACTCCTGTCTTTTTCATTCTTTTAATAATAATAGAATTATATGAGCGTAAAAATGACGGTGCAAATAAACTGGATGATACCAAATTAATATATGTTTATGTATTAAAATAATTTGTCTAAAATACTTGATGTGTGTAGCCACTTCAAAAAAATCATCAACCCAAATGCCACCTCTCCTCTTCAAAATATACTCATTACAAAGTGACTAAAATACCGAATTGATATTATTTGGTTATACAACGCGCTATTTTTCGTCATGAATCTGAGAGAGTAAAAAAGAAATATCGCCTGAAAATTTTTTGAGTGCATATCTCATATCATTCTGGTAACTTTCGATCATATTTTGTTTAGAATCAACGTGATCAACATGCTTTACTCAAGCAATAAATATTTTGAGAATTTTAGTGATTATCTTTACTAGAATAAAACTGTTAAAATAAAATTATTATATATTTTCTATGTCGTATTTGAAGTGAATTTATTATGCCCATCGTATCCAAATAAGAATTTGCATTTTCCCCCTGTTGAATTGGATAATAAGGGTATGAGAATGGTCTTTATTGCGTAAAGTGCCTGCCTAAAAAGGGAAGCCGCTTTTATGCAACAAATAAACAATAAACAATAAACAATAAACCGTTTCCTTTACTATCATCCATTTATTTTCAGTATGAGATTTCAAATCCTTTACTTGAAAAAAAAAAAAACAATATGAAAATAGAGAAGAGTAGGCTCTTGTTTCTCTTCATCATTCCTTCCATTCCAAGTATTCTTCTAATCGTGTTTTTTTTCCCTCCCAAGGAACCGAGGAAAAACGATTACTGATAAGCAGCTATTTTCGTACCTTGGCAGTAAGTTATAATCATTTAAGGCTTTGTGCCAATATTCACCCCCTTTTTTCTCAAACTTTTAAAAATAGATGGTAATGTTTTGATAACAGAAAAGGATAATGAATATACGAAGCATGGGGTTAGTAATGTACTCTACATCCTTGGGCTGATATACCATAAGAAATAAGTATTTGACAAAGTACCTACATGGTTTCGAAGAGCAGCCAGTCAAAACAACGTCGATGCCAAAGCGTATATTGCGACATATTATCTGGGTTTTACAAGTGTACTCTTAAACTACCAATTGACGAAGTAATTATCCATACAAGTCAGCGATAGTCTCATTATTTACTAAAGACGGTATGGGCTTGTCTATAGTCCTCATGCCATTTACAATCAACTCGTTTGTTCGAGTTTTAATTCATCTCATAAAGAGAATGCTAGTGAAAACAATATCAATAATTTATATTATGATAGTGATACTATCAGTGCAAAGCACTGGGCAATTTAGCTCCTTACAATTGTCGTAATTTTTCTAAATGTCCCCTGCTTTTACGATTTGAAACTGTATAATCTTATGTGTATTTGTTGAAATGGATCATTCATACCTTACTTATGATTCATAAAGACAGCATTTGAATTAAACCCCGTTGTATTGATCGAATAGAAAACCTCTTTAGTTTAAAGGGGGCTATTTCTTTTTTTTAAAAAAAAAAGAAAAAGCAAAATATATATTTACATTTGATTTTTAATCATTCCAAAGAAAAAGAATAATGAAAGGAATAAAGAAATAATATCATGAAGAGATGATGGTGTGTATGTGAGTGTAGTCTTTGGGTATGTTAAATATTAAAACTATGAGGCCTGCTTTGATCATAATGAAGATTGTTTACAAAATGCGATCCTTTGAAAAAAAAAATCGTTAATTTTTTTAGAATTCGTCCATCCTCTTTTTCACCACTTACTTTGGGGCATATCGTTTGGCACTGAATGTCTTTTGATTGACTTGAACTGTGGAGGTTGAAAAGTATCAGAACCGAATTGCTGGTTCATTCCTAACATTGGCATGGAAAGTGATCTTAGTTGAGACCTTTCAAATAAGTCTCTTCCTCCAAGAAACATGTCAGGAATTTGCTTGTTTCGGTCAAGTTGGTGATTGATGATGGACCCAAAACTGGACATGACCGTTGTTTTATCCATGTGTGGGTATAATCCAGGTGGGAAAGGGGCCCCTAGTAATATATTATTATCAGAATTGAGCTCGGGTTGTTGTTTATCGAAATTT
Source organism: Backusella psychrophila (assembly GCA_024139485.1). NCBI lineage: Eukaryota > Fungi > Mucoromycota > Mucoromycetes > Mucorales > Backusellaceae > Backusella > Backusella psychrophila. Next base: position 95,489 of record VCJK01000861.1, on the reverse strand, counting down.
GCTGTGAAAAACGGATACAGTTTCGACTTTTGGTTCTGAGTTAAAGTATAAAAAAAAAAAAAAAAGTTAGAATTCAAAATTCAAAATTGAATCCGATGGGGGGTGGTATTTTTTTTATAATTAAAAAAACTTACAGTTGGTTGTTGCTCCGAAGCCCATATATTCTTTCCAGTTGGATAGGATGCCGAAAACAAAGATGAAACCGCGTCTTTTTTATCATATGAATTAAAAAACGAGTTTGAGTTGTGTTTTGATAAAGGAGGACTGGGGATGCTTTCAAAAATGGCGCGTAATGGAGCTTCATCCAGAGGTAAAGTGGTTGAACAAACGCTTTCATTCGATATATCTTGATATTCTTAATTTATCAGTGTCCTCTAATTCAAGTTAATTCAACATCCTCCCACCAGTCTTTCTTACCTTGTGCACCATCCATATCTGACACATTCTTTCCACTCAGAGTATCAGACACAAGCCCGGGCACCTGAATGGGAAGAAGTTCTGATACATGTACTCCTTTCGTTTCCAAAAATGATATCATATCATCTTTGAAATTGGCTTGTGTAGGATTAGGGTAATTTAAAGAAACCCGAAACATGATATATTTATCCTGGCTGTAGTACGGCGTCCATTCTACCTGATCTAAAGAGGAAGGCATGCTTTCAATGATGTAAAACGAGACCTCGCCATCCATCAGCTTTTTCCACTGCTGCTGGTTTTGGTCCATCAACAAAGTTTCAAGCTTCAAAGACCACGGAAGTGCGAAATATTCGGAATAGGGTATGAGTCGAGATATGAATTCTTTTATCAAAGCCAGTTGGCACTGTGAACCAAATAAAGTCAATTGGGATTGGCCGAGACGTTCTGGCCACCACAACTTGCAGTTATGGGCATGGCAAGTTTCGCTTATGACGGATGATTGCAAGTACTGGATTTTTCTGTGCAAATGAAACGGCACCTCCAACAAGGTATAGGAAAAATCTTTATCCTCCTGCATGGTGATAAACTCTGTGACAGATTGTCTCAAATAATCGAGACTGGGTTTGTTTTTCATTGGTGTGCGAGCCACGACATTGTGTTCATTTTCAAAGTAGCCGCCCATTGCGCTAAACTCTTCTGCCCCCAAGAATTTGACATATACCCCATAGCGCTTCATGATTTTTTGGATGTTTTTTCCACCCACGCCAATGATGCGTCGGTGGTAGACTTCTGGAATATAAAACGAGATTTCAGCTGGCATTTCGTCTTGAAGTAATGCAAGTCCTTCCACAGCCTCTATTGATTCGTTACTTTCAAGAATAATATAAGAATTATACTTGTTGGATGTCTCAAATCGAATGGTGACAGCGTTTGTCTTTGTGATTTTGTTTATCTTGCCATTCTTTTTGCCACTGATAAATTCGCGCTGCTCAGTAGCTAATTCAAGGATAAAAGCAACGGATATCACTTTTTTCTAATAATAAAAATGTGTTTATAAATAAAATAAAAGCCATTAGCGCCTTGGGATGATGTGATTTTTTTCTCTTATTTCTCCAAGTTAAAACTTATAAAATAGGTTTACCATGATAACTGGTATATTTGCCAATAGTTTATATGCTTCCTTTACTTGTTTTTCAGTTCCAAACAATTCAATGGCATTTAGTTTTGTGTTGAATGATATCTCTACTCTGGACAGTTGGGAGACTTCTCTCATTGCCTGAAAGCATTTTTCAAACGATCCAAAGGGAGGTGTATCGGCAGCATCTGTGTTTTCACCAGGA
>VCJK01000861.1:70368-82668 GCA_024139485.1 Backusella psychrophila | reverse complement strand
TTTTTTTTTTTTTTTTTTTTTTTTTTTTTTTTTTTTTTTTTTTTTTTTTTTTTTTTTTTTTGCTTTTTTGTTTGTTTTCATCCCCGATGTTTTTGTTTATGATTTTTTTATATCTATATTCATATTAAGGTTTTGAACAACATCCTTTTCTATCAATGTTAAGATACAAGTCTGTGACATGTAAATTTATTTAAGCTATATATTTTTAATTTTACATTTGAGAAACAAGTAAAACTGAGATTGATCTTGAGATCTTAAACAAAAGAAAAAGTGCAGAATTTTTTTAATATACAGAAAAATTAGAGAAATAAAATGTGGAGAAAAGGGATCGGAAAATGAATCAGCCGCACGGACAAAGAATTCAGCAAGAATAAAATAACTCAAATCCCATGAAGTCTACTTTAAAACTATTCAAATCATTTCAATGGTAGAAAAAAAAATCATGCAATTGTATGAGAAAGGAAAAAAAAGGGTTGGTCTTAGTTTATAGCTGTTTTTTAATCTTAAAAAAAAAAAAATTAAAGTTATCTATACATGTCTTGGATATAAAGTATCGAGATAGAAAACCAATATCTTAAAATTTTTTTAAAAAAATAAGATATTGGGAAGAGAAGCAAAACATTCGTTTGACACTTTTATATGCGCTGCAGGTAAACAAAAGCCGTACTCTACCGAATTTGGAATTCTTATGTATGTGGCAGGCTGTCAAACAAATCTTGTTACCAAAAAAATTACCATAAATTATCAAAATTAAAAAAGAAAAAAGTATCACAAGAAATGCGATATTTGATTGGTTCTCACGTGGGAAAAAATTTCCATAGTTGGACACGGTGTATCCATCATGGAAAGTGAATGATTGTGGGGGAGCGATCTGTTGCCTCGGAACTAGCTATTGGTGAGAGTAGAGAGAGAGTGGGATAAAGGCCTTCCCCCAAAGTTTAGTAAATATATAAAGGAGCTGGATAATTCTTCTTCTCTTTTTCTTTTTTCTTTTTTCTTCCGTTTTACTTGCAAGTTCAATTCCATTTTTTTTCTTTTAAATCCTTAGCATCAAATATGTATCGCTCTATCGCTCGTGCCTCCGTTCCAGCATGTCGTTTTATGAGACCTCACTTAGTCGGCCCTCCGCCGTCTCTTTTGAGATCTTATACAACTAGAGCAACAACAAATACTATTAAGTCTCCAACTTTCCCTTTCAAGGCACTTTCTGCCAGTATCGCAGTTACATCCGCCATGTATCTTTATTCAAAGACTGGTGATAGAGTTGTAGAAGCTCAAGGTCATCAACCTCTATCCGCATTCACCACCTCTTCCCCTTCTTCTACGTTAGCAGAGTTGAATGACAATTCTAGTCGTATTGCTGTTCAAGCAAAGTCGACGGAAGAATTATTGATGGGACTTTTTGTATACAAGCTGTGCACATTCTCATGGCTCGTTGATGCAGCCCCACATTTAATTTCGCTATCAGAAAAGCTTCATCTTCAAACTCCAGTTTATTGGCTCGTCAAACAGACATTTTTCCGCCAATTTTGCGGAGGTGAAACCCCAGAGGAGTGCGTATCCAGTATGGATAAGCTTTCGCTATCAGGCATCAACTGCATTTTAGACTTATCCGTTGAGGCTGATTTACATATTGATCATAAAAATCAACAGCCTTCCGAGGGTCAATCTATTTATTTCCGTGAAGAACAACAAGCCGATGTGATTCTCAACATGTCCAAGACCTGTATCCAAACTGCTGCTGCTGGTACCATGGCTAATGCTATGGCTGCCATCAAGGTCACTGCCTTTTCCCCCCCTCAGCTTTTACTTAGACTTAACCAAGCTGTTACCCAACTTGAACAAAAATTTGTTGCACACCAGATCAATGGTAGCTTAGATTCCCAAGGTCTACGTGAGGTGATTAGCCAGGTCTTACCCAAGCCATCTACAGTGGAACAACAGCAGGCAAGAGAAACCATCGTGTCTCGTCTGGAATCGAACCAAGGCACCTTGGATGTCTTGGAATTCAGAAAACTTTTCAACTTGCAGGGACCAGCTCGAGATATCTGGTGGAAGACTAGCAATGAGAATGAAAAGGAGGTGCTTCTTACCTCTGAAGACCTTGCTGCCTATGATCGTATGATGTCTCGTCTAGAGCAAGTCTGTAGCTTGGCTCGGGAAAATCAAGTAGGCATCATGGTGGATGCTGAACAATCCTATTTCCAAGATATTATTGATCATGTAGCTATTAACCTGCAGCGCAAGTTTAACCGCCGTGATGAGAATGAAGAAAAGACCCCCACCGTATTTAATACCTGTAAGTTCATTTTAGAAACTAGAAATATTTTAAAATACATATTAAATCTCATAATGACTTTATTTTTAGACCAAATGTATACTAAATCATCTCAAGGAAGACTAGAACTTGATACTGAAGCTGCCCAACGCGATAACTTTACTTTTGCTGCAAAATTAGTGCGTGGTGCTTACATGATTTCAGAACGAAAGCGTGCCAGGGAAATGGGATACCCTTCACCCATCCATGATACTCTTGAAGATACTCACAACTCTTATAACGGTGGTGTTTGTTTCTTGCTTTCTAAGCTTGGTCGGTGGCAGGAATCTACTGGCCATGCACTCTCTGCAACCACTGCTCCTATTGTCTTTATGGTGGCTAGCCATAACCGTGAATCTACCATGTTGACTATTGAGGAAATGGAACGTAATAACGTGTCCCCCCGCTCTAGTGTTGTTTTGTTTGGCCAACTCTTTGGTATGCAGGATCAACTTTCTTATACATTGGGCCTTAACGGCTATTCTATTTATAAATACTTGCCATACGGCATGATTAATGAGGTAATTCCCTATTTGCTTCGCCGTGCTCAAGAAAATTCATCAGTTTTGGGAGGCGTCGGTGTCGAACGTATGCTCATGTGGGGTGAAGTCCACAGTCGTGTTACTGGTAAAGCAGCAACCGCAAACACACCAGATGTTTCAATTACTGGTATCGCCAAGTCCACCTAAGAGAAACATGAAAAAATTTCTCTCTATATCCTATTGGTCTATGTTTAAAAAAATATTTTTAAATTTTGTACTATATTTGTTTTTCCAAGTGTAAAATATTCTCTTTTTTTTTTATCTACTTTTCTCCCGATTAGAACTCGCATAATATTAATAAAATAAATAAAATAAAACGGTTGAAACAAACAATCTAGATCCTTTAATTATTTATTTGTTTATTGTATCAGTACATTGATAAAATGTTAAAAAAAAAGTACTCAAGTATAAAAGTAAGGTAAAGTAAAGTAATATGAAACTTTTCACTATTTTGCTCAAGGTAAAGATACAAGTCGGAAAGAAACGGAACAAGTCATTACTAATGGATTAAGAAAAAAAAAACAAAAACAAAAAAAATAGAGGAGCATTTAAAGCTATACAAATAAATAATCATGTTTAACAAGATGGTAATAATAAGATCAATTGCTTGTTTATTTTTCATTAGTAAAAAATGTGACATGATTGGTCAGTTTATTTTATTCTTGGTTTTAAAAAATGATCCTTTCTGCTCTTGAGAATATGGAGTAAACTTAAAAAAAAGGACACGCAAATATCCTAAAAGAGAGATCAATATTTCTTAAAAAGAACTTTCTGATGAAACCTTTTGTTTGTTTATTTTACCGTCGTTGGACAAGATTTTACAATTTCAATTATTGAGATCTGCAACCGCTGAAACGCTTTGTGCACTTTCATATACTATTTTTAAATCCATGTTGGAAAAACGTATTTTAAGAAATCATTTTCGAAACACAAATGGTTATAGAATATGGTTTGAATCTTAATATCTTCATTTTTATCTTGAAAAAAATTAAAATAGTCATGATTTTCAATGGTTTTCTCTTTTAATGGTTTATTTCACAATAGCATCAGTGTGATGCTTTTATTGTGCGCTCCACGAAAAAATAAAACCAAACTTAATCGGCACTTACGTAGATGGTTTGTCTAAAATAGTCAAACAAGAGTAAACAGAGACGCGTCACATGAATAATGGAAGAAAAAAATATCACTTGATTACTTTCAAAATAGTATAATTATTTTTCTTTTTTTTTTTTCTTTTCCTTTTCTTTTGAGAATCTGCAATGTGATGCATCGCTTGAAATTATGATTAAACCTAAATATTTCTCAAGGTAAAATCCCTGCATTATTAAGACTTAAATTGAGATATCAACCTTTCGTAGTGTAAAAGGGGGCCAGATATAAGGCAAACAAGGTTATTTTCTCCTTGTAAGTTGCAAGAGCGAAACAAGATAACCATTTTTGACTTTGATTCATCAATAATTCACAGCAAATGACATCCTATCAACAGTTTCACATTTTTTCATGTTGGAATAGCAATACGATTCATATATCACGATGCCCTTTATGTATTCTGCTGTTAAGCTTTTTCAATTTGACAAAATAATCCTAAAAGACGGAGTGATTTCTTATTTAAAACTGATGTCTGCTTTATGTGAGCCTACTTTGGTCAATAAGCAAATTTGACATTTGATATTATATGTTGGTTATAATGAATGCTGATACGCCATGTGAATGATTTATAAAGGTATCTGACTTTCTTTTTTTTTTTTCCAAAAAGAAAGGATACAAATCATCACTCTTTTACTGTTTATTTTATGAAAGGAATACTACTGTCATCAAGTAATTTGATTTAGTTATTTTTTAACGCTGTCTACATTTCATTATAAAAGCAACGCCATTCAATATTATTCTTATTAACTTTTTCATTTAGACTTAATTACGTAAACTTGTCTCTAATTACGATACTTTTTTTTTTCACATGAAAACTTGAGAGATTCATGCACTTGCAAATTTAAAGTTCTAAAATATTGTTTATTAATTTTTATTCTTAAATGTAGACTGTATAAATGAATGGCATTTATAATAGCAGAATGACGTGTATCATGCTGCTTTAAAGATCAGCAGAGTAATCAAAGTTCTTTTCCCAATAAGGTTGAGTAACACCGTTACAGATAGTGGCAGGTTGGACCTTGAAAGCCTTTCTGATCTTGGGTAACCAAGTCATGGTAAGGTTGACAGTGGCATAGTCAAGTTCGTGTTCAAGGACAACATAACCGTTGGTATCAGCCTTATTAATCAAACCTTGGATGTACTTATCAGCAGTAGGGTTGGTCATGGTACCGCCCATGTCAGGTTCGGCAGGGTTCTTGAGATTCCAATCGTTGGTATCAGCGTTCCAGAGAACGGTACGCATACCCATCTGCCAGGCAATTGAACGAACACGGTCATCAACATCACCATAAGGAGGACGCCAGCACTTGGGGGTAACACCTGTGGCTTGCTTAATGGCCTTTTGGGCATAGTACAATTCAGAAACAACTTGCTTGTTAGTAAGAGTAGTCATGTAGTTGTGAGACCAAGTACTAGAAAAAAAAAAGAATAATGTTAAAAAGGGGGTTTTAGAAGAATGAAAAAAAAAAAAAAAACTTACTGGACACAAAGTCTGTAACCATCATTCAAAGCTCTTCTGGCAGCAGCAGGGTAGGTATATACGTTAGAACCAATGTAGAACAAATCAGCCTTGTAACCGTTTTCAGCGAGGTAGTTATAGAGAGCAGGTTCAGCCATTGAGCTTTCCTTTGTGTTATCATCAAGGTTGAATGGTCCATCATCATAGGTAAGACCCCAGGTACCGGCATCACATCTACTGATATCAGAAGGAAGCTTAATCTTAGGCTTAACACAGTTGCTATAACTCCACCAACAGTAAGGATCACTGGTGACACCGCTGAAGCTGAGATCACCACCACTAGTAAGCTTTCTAACAGGAGCATTGGGAACTTGAGTCCAGTCAATAGCATTGTAGGCAGCAATGGCTTCGGAACTGGTTGTTTCAGCAACCTTGGAGAGGCTGGGGTAGTGACCATCGGCAGAAGTGAAGGGAGTTTTATCCAAAGTAGCAGTGACCTCAGTGTAGCCGGGGTCATATGATAAGACAACACCAGAAGGAGCGGCCATGGAAGGGAAAACAGGTGACTTTTGAGCAATGTAGGTACCGGTAGGAGTAGTGACAGGAGGTTCGGCAGGGCATTTGGACTGGGGTGTGGTAAGATCACCTACACCGCAACCGGAGCTGTTACAGGTATCTTGGCAATCATCACTTGAGGTACAGCATGCGCCATTAGCACCGCTGCCAAGGCCTTCACCGCAGACACCAGCAACGTTGGTACATCCACCAGGGTTGGAAGTAGCGGTAGCAGTAGCAGTGGTCTTGGTGGTAGTAGTTTTGGTAGTAGTGGTCTTTGTAGTAGTAGAGGACTTGGTGGTAGACTTGGTGGTAGTAAGAGTAGTGGTGGATCCGCTAGCACAGGTGGTCTGGGCCTTGGTACCATCGCTAACACCACAGCCAGTGCTGGTACAGGTATCCTGACAATCATCACTCGAAGAACAGCATGCACCAGTGGCACCGTTACCGCTCTTCTTACCACAGACACCAGAAACTACTTTACAGCTGGAACCGGAAGTGGCAGTAGCAGTGGCAGTGGACTTTGTGGTAGTGGTAGTCTTCTTTGTGGTAGTGGTGGCTTTTGTAGTAGTGCTGGCTTTTGTGGTGGTTGTACCTGCTGCACAGGTGGTCAGAGCCTTGGTACCATCGCTAACACCACAGCCGGTGCTGGTACAGGTATCCTGACAATCATCACTCGAAGTACAGCATGCGCCAGTGGCACCGTTGCCGCTCTTCTTACCGCAAACACCGGAAACAACTGTACAGCTTGTTGCGCGTTCCTGAAGGTAAGGGGCAGCTGAAACCATAGTGCTTGCAGCAAGCACTATAGTACTAATTAATGTCAATCTCATCTTTAATTTTTTTTACACCGATTCGGGTATCTAAAAAAATAAAAAGTTGATAGATGAAAGGAAAGTGAGGATTTTTAAAAAAAGGAAAGTAAAGGTGAAGAACAGTAAAGAGCAACAAAGCAACTTTCTTGATCTTTATATAAGGAATAAAAATAAAGTCTAGGTAACGTCGCTTCTATTTTTTATTTTATTTCAGTATCTATATATAACTAATTTCTGCCAAAACGACTCAGTTAATGTAACCCTAATGTTGTATCACAGCCCTCAAACACAGGATAGCGAACAGGAAAATAAAAAAAGAGGGATGTTGTAGAGCTTTATTTATTCCCAATAGATCGATATAGATGTATTGTTATTACAAGTCATGAAAAAAAAAAGCAATAGTTACGCAAAAAAAAGCAATTGTGTACGATCCTTCTAACAGTGTCAATGGCTCCATATTTTTATTTTATTCTTTTACAAAAGGTATTTACATGTACAGGTTATCAAAGAAGCGAATTTGTAACAGACCGTTGTCGAACATTGGTAAATAATAAAAATAATTTGTAGATCTTTGGTAATCTAACCATTTATTCACAGGCTCATTGGAATCTATATTGACAAAGTAGTTTGGTGTTACTCTAAAATCGAAAAAAGGCAAAGAACCACAATGGCATTTAGACTGAGTGTAACATTGACTTTACTAAAAGTCAGCAAGTGCTAAACCTTACAGCGACGGGACAATGTTACAGGCGTAACTTCAAAAAAAAAAGTCAGGGTTTTTTTTTCTTTTTAAAACAGACATTTTATCTTTGTAAAGTAAATAAGCCTTTCTAAATAAAATAAAAATAGGTTATTTTAAGCATTATATATCAATTAAGGCTATATTTCATGTGTATAACGGCAAAACCCCCTGTGCGCTTTTATTATCCCGAGTGTTTGGTTAGATGCTAACTATTCTTGTTCAATACCATTTCGTTTATTGTAAATTCTGCTTTCAGAAGGTAGAAAAGACTTGAATAAACGGACAAAAACAATAGCATGGTATTTATATAATTGGTTCGCATTTTGTATTTTTTAATTCATTTTATTTGTGGTGCGTGCTGTGCCACAGATAGTACAATTGTATCCTGATACTCCCAAGTACAATCATCTTTCCCAAAGTGCAATTGTAAAAGAAATACTTGAGTTTTATACTTGGTAAATATAATAATAGCATAAACGTAAACCTTAAACAATTTGTCCCGAGGTTTATATATTAAAGACATAAAAAAAGGAAAAATAAATAAAAAAAGGACAAATAAAAAACACAGTTCACTAAACGTGTTCTTGTATTCCATTTGCTCCATTATAAATTAAGAACAGAGATAATGTAATCGGAGTGCTTTGTTTGCACCACATGATGGATGGTACTTTTTACTTTCTTTATAAAAGGTACTTTCAATTCACCATCAAAGACTTGAATGTTTATTTTGCACCTTAATAAATATATCAGAGAGGCCCATTTTAATCATGTAATTTAGGGAATGATAGATTCTATGAATGGACATTGTAGCTGCGGAGGGTTTATGCTGTAATGGATAATAGTTTTCATATTCTCCGCTGCTTAATGTCTCTCTCTTAATATTTTTAAAGAACAATTCATCTTTCCCCTTTGTATACATATATGATCAGCTTTATTCTGGTTAGTGTGCTTATAAAACAGGTATAAACATCAGCATCAGTAGTGGAAACAGTAATACGATAAACACAAATAAATCCAATCCTAATCAACCAGAAATTATACTTTTCATTTGGGGTTTCTTGAATTGTACTTTATAATTTTATTTAATTTGAGTTTATAAAAATAAGCATACATGTATGTATATTGAAAACGAATTTGAGTGAGTGTGTTCTTACAAACAAGTGATAAGAGAGTCTCTTGGATTTTTAATGAGATCAAGATTAGATAAATCTATATACACACTTATTAAGAAAAGTCTACAAGAAGCAGGCACCATATTGTGCCAAGTAATAGAGAGTTGACCACTAGACCAATACCCCGAATGGATAAATGTCGACCCTGGGCATATTGTACATGTCGGAATAGCTCAAGTTTGATATTAATCAGAAAATCATGCAATTGGGAAAATCAATTACATATGGGATTACCAAGATACCTGGCAGCCTCAGGAGACTGATTATCATGTCTTTGTAAATTAAAAGAAGCAGAAAGATTACATCGTTGTTGTGCAGGTAAACAAATGCAATATAATAGAAAGTAGACCAATACAAGAAAGTCATAGAGGGATTTATTACATAAAAAGGTACTTTCCAAAAGTCTCATTTTTACAAAGTGGAAAAAATACAATTTTTTGATTGAGTGAGATTAAAAATGGAACAGAAAATCATTAATGATGAGGGAATAATATGATGGGCTATTATAAGAATGAGAACCAATAATCGAGCAATGAATATTTATGAAGGTTTATTATAATATGTTAAAAGCTTAAATTTGGGAGCGGAGGAATAATATTAGGCTTTGAAGCCTTTGGTCCCAGCCAGGTTGGCTTAATGAAGTCGTAGTTACAAGTAGAGGAATCATCCTCGCCGAACGTAGAGGTGTCCACATTTGGGCCGTTCTGTAGAGTGCTTAAATTCTTCTCGGCTTGTTCCTGTAAAGTTTTTCAAATAAAAAAGGTTAATAATAGTAAATACCAAGCTAAGAAGATAACGTTATTTGATAATGTAATAATTACCTTCCAACGGAAAAGGTGAGGTAATCCAATTTGAAAAAAGTTGTCCAAGTGTTTTTGGGCGGTTGGGAAGAGGATGGTTTGGCCAATGTCATGTGTGATGTAACCGGTTGCATCCTTAGCAAACTTGACAAGGACAAGCCTTGCCTTCAGACCTACAGTATTCATAGATGAGTTTCTTCGAACCTGTGAACTTCTTTATCTACTCTTACCCGATATTTGTAGATTTAAGACTTTCACTTTTTTTGCTTCTTGGAATTCCATTTGACATTTCTTGGCAATCTCATTGAGGATGACCTTTCCTTTGATTATAAGCTTTGCATTATCTGCAGTAGTTTTTTCGACCTTTCCATCCTTAGCGACCTCACAATTTGCTACATCATAGCTTTTTATTTGCCTGGGAGAGCCAGGAAGGGATGTCTCCAAAACCAGTCGCAGGTCAACTTTATAAGGGCTACGTTCATCCTCAACAAATTGATGATCAGTCGAGCCTGAGCTCCATGTTTCCCCGCTTTAAAATTTAAAATGCATCAGAATCAATCAATACCGTTCTTAGAGAAAAGCGCCAGTCGCATCATGTCCACCATTCTCTCAAAAACCATTTGACTTTTCGGCTTTTGCCTCACAGTATCCAACGACGTTGATGAACTGATCATTTGATTCAACATGAATCACTCCATCTGGTCTCTTGTCGGTGACGGAATCAATAACACTCGCGACCTTGAGATTACTCCTATGACTTTTAATTAATAATTTGGAAATGACTCTATTTTTCTCTTCTAATAAGTACCAGGCAAATCGTGTACTACCGGTATCTTCAAACATCGATTTTATAATTGGACTGGCGTATCTGCTGCAAAGTGCCATCTCTCCTACTCTGTAGAATAACTTTTTTGGGGGAAGAGACCCAATCCTAATAATTAAAGTAATTTAGTCGATTTTATAAAGAGAATAAAAAGAAACTTTACATGTCGTCAATTCCATAAATGAGCCTATCCTGGCAGCAATTTTCTTCACTTCTGTGATATTTTGTTATAAGCAATAATATAATAATAATAATAGATAATAGTCGAGAAAACTGAATGAGTCTCTTAGTAACTCTTTTATTAGATCGAGAGAAAGCTCATAACAAATCAATCATCCATGTAATAAATAGAAAGTCTGAAATTAAAGAATATACCAACGTCATCTGTATTCAATGATCTCGTATCACCATACGATCTATATGGCAAATACGACAGTATGCTTGGTTGAGCCTATTTTGTGTAATTATAGACTTTAAATCGTTTGCATGTTGGTTTTTCTTTAGTACAATAATATGATAATATGCCCTATTAATTTTCGGATTAGTTTATATTTATATATTTTTTTTTTTTTGAAAAAGAGAGGGATATATACAAAGCCTTCTGCCATCCGTTTTCAACAAAGTTTTTGACAGCTTTATTCTTTCCGGCATTTTCTGTGTATACTTTCCACAGATCAACCATGTTTCTACCGCTGATTATCCAGCCACCACTTTCTGAATCACTAGATTCACTACTTCCTGTATTAAATTTAAAATAAGGAGTGGATAAAAAAAAATTGGCCAACTATTTTTATTACCACTCGCCTGAGAATTATCGTCTTCAATAGGCTTTTTTTTAGAGAAAAAAAAAGAAAGAAAAATGAATGTGGGTTAAATTTATTTTACCATTCTTGCGTTTCTAATATACCAACCTTACATGACCCACCGTATTTATTCCATATATGATTTGATATTGTTGAAGTAGTCTTCAACTTGTTGTCACAAATTGGACATTCAAATCCGAAATGTTTTCTCGTTAGAACGTGTGATGCTAACAGTCATATTAGTCTACAACATGCTCTACATACATGGAAAAACAAAGTATACCTACCTTCTTTTATATTTGCTTCTACTTTGCTTGTATGTTAGCCGTAACTGTGCTTTTTAAGCTTTGTAGAAGTGCAGAAATCTTTGTCACAACAGATAAATTGCATATTTTGTTCCAGAGAAGATAAAAAGCAAGAAGACAACTTTGAAGTGACTTTTCAGTTTAAATAAACAATAGAAAAACATTTGAAAGTCACCTTTCCTGCTCTTAATTGATTTATTTATTCATATATCTTAAATATCGTATCAGAAAACATGGAATTTAAGCACTTTACTCGATGTGAACTTTGATCTTGATGAGGGAGTTTCATACCAAGTTTTCACTTTCACGAAAGCTACAGTTGACCTTGACAGAAAATAGAAAAACGAGTGAGTATGGTTAGGTGTTTATAAAACCTTAAAAAAAGGGAGATAGAAATTAAGCTGTAAAGTACGCGATGATATATGTAGAATATTTCAAAAAGAACAATGTATTTCCTTTTAAAGATTAAGGGATCACACCACAAGTTGAATTTCTTATATAGATATAAGGGAAGAGCTGATGGTTTTAAAGTTTGAAGACGAGAATTGGCGAATGGGATTGATGGAAAGGTTGTGGATGAAGATTTTAAAGTATCTCAACTTTAGAAGAAAAAAAAATGTACGTCCATGAAGTTACTATTTTTATGTGCTTTGTTAAACCAAAAGTCGATACGTTTGAAATTAGTGCAAAATAAAAAACGCAAATCGACTTTATGCAACACAGAACACTTTATAAAATGAAAAATAAAAAACAAAAGAAACTAAATTGAAAAAGTGTGTACTCATTTTCTGAGCATACACAAACCAGGTCATTAAAAA
>VCJK01000861.1:8860-25059 GCA_024139485.1 Backusella psychrophila | reverse complement strand
TTTTTTTTTTTTTTTTTGGATATCTTTTCCCACAGGGTCAACTGACTGTCCTATCATTTTGAGATTAGCTATCTTATCATTTTTTTATTGTCTTCCTATAAAGATAGCAAAAAGCAAGTTAAATCTTTCTTTCCTCTGTTTATAATTGTTTATCATGCATTTAGTACCTCGAGAACTAGATAAGCTACTATTACATCAAGGTAATCATATATTTATTTGCTATTTTGAATTTCGAAATCCTCTTTTTCTCTCTTTCTCCATATTCATTCATTTTGTTTGTAGTGGGATCACTTGCACAAAAACGATTAGCCCGAGGAGTTAAATTAAACTTGGCTGAGGCTACAGCCTTAATATCATCTCAATTACTGGAGTTTATGCGTGATGGTACCTATTCCGTTGCCCAGCTAATGGATTTAGGAAAACAGATACTTGGAAGAAGACATGTTAGGCCTGAAGTATTCTACACAATGCACGAAGTTCAAATCGAGGGGACCTTTCCTGATGGTACCTACCTTGTCACTGTTCATGATCCTATTTGTACAGATGATGGTAATTTACAAATTGCGTTATATGGTAGTTTTTTGCCTATTCCAGATATTTCCAAATTTCCCCTTCCTGGACCGTTCGAGAAAACACAAGCACCTGGTGCTATTATCGTAAAACCAGGAAATATTGAACTAAATGCTGGCCGCAAGCGAATATCTTTGTCGGTCACGAATCACGGTGATCGTCCAATTCAGGTAAATATCACTAGTTTATTTCAAAACAAAACACAAACAAAAAAAACTTTACTAAACTTTATTAAACGTCACAAAACTTCACGAAACTTGCACTAAACCCCTTTTACTTACTAAATTAGGTTGGGTCACACTTTCATTTTATCGAAACCAATGCTGCACTCCATTTCAATAGAGCCCTTGCGTACGGTATGCGACTTGATATCCCTGCTGGATCAGCTGTACGCTTTGAACCTGGAGACTTCAAAACCATAACACTTGTCGAGATTTCTGGAAACAGGGTCATCACTGGAGGAAATGGACTGGCAACAGGTCCAGTTGATATGATTCGCTTACCTACCATCATCACACAGCTTCAAAACCGAGGTTTCATGCATGATGCTAATGCACCGTTGTTGCCCGCACCCGTGTCTAACTATTTAGATAAAGAGTACTATGCTGATCACTTTGGTCCAACAACGGGTGATCTTGTTCGCTTGGGTGATACTGAATTATGGGCGCGAGTGGAAAAGGATTTTACGGTTTATGGTGACGAGTGTAAATTTGGAGGCGGAAAAGTGCTTCGTGAAGGCATGGGCCAAGCTACAGGAAAGCTGGACCATGAGGTTTTGGATCTTGTTATAACAAATGCACTCATCATCGACTACACTGGCATATATAAAGCAGATATTGGTATCAAAAAAGGCATCATTGCTGGTATTGGTAAGGCAGGAAACCCTGATGTTATGGAAAATGTCACACCAGGAATGATAGTGGGTGCTGGAACAGAGGCATTGGCAGGAGAAGGAAAGATTTTCACGGCTGGTGCAATTGATTCACATATCCATTTCATATGTCCACAACTGTGTTATGAAGTAAGACTCATTTTAGTTAAGAAATGATGATAGTTTGTGGATTTCTCACACACAATATATAAATATAAAGTCTCTTTCAAGTGGCGTCACTACGCTTATCGGTGGTGGTACAGGCCCAAATACAGGCACAAATGCAACAACTTGTACTCCTGGAGATCACCATATTGAAATGATGCTTAAAGCAACTGATGACATTCCCGTTAATTTTGGCTTTACTGGAAAAGGTAATTGCTCGAATAAAGAAGAATTAGTTGAGCATATTAAAGCTGGCTGCTTGGGATTAAAGCTACACGAGGATTGGGGAACAACACCAGCAGCTATCGATGCATGCTTACAAGTTTGTGATGAGTTTGACGTGCAGGTAAAAAACAAGGGAAAAGGTCGAGTAAATTAACGAATAACAAGGTTTAACGCTTCATATTTTCCACATTTTATTTCGCTTATCATCAAAATATACCAGGCCACTATTCACACTGATACTCTTAATGAAGCTGGTTTTGTTGAATCAACTGTTGCGGCATTTAAAGGTCGAACCATTCACACGTATCACAGTGAAGGTGCAGGCGGTGGACATGCACCTGACAGTAAGTAGTGATTAGCATTTTATCCATTCATGCGCCAAACCTGTTTTTGTAATTTATGGGATTTTTGAAAATACTAGTTATTACTGTGTGCAGTCACCCTAATGTACTTCCCTCTTCAACCAACCCTACTCGCCCGTTTACCGCAAATACGCTTGATGAGCATGTAGACATGCTGATGGTGTGTCATCACTTATCAAAATCAATACCAGAGGATGTTGCATTTGCAGAGAGTAGAATACGTGCAGAGACAATAGCAGCAGAGGATGTACTACATGATATCGGTGCAATTAGCATGATTAGCTCAGATTCTCAAGCAATGGGAAGAGCTGGTGAGGTGATCCTTAGAACATGGAAAACTGCAAGCAAAATGAAGCAGCAACGGGGTAAATTACCAGAGGATGCTGACGCGGAAGGAGACAACTTTAGAATCCGACGCTATATTTCTAAATACACAATCAATGCGTAAGTGTTACAAATAAGTAACGAAAGGAAAAACAACAGTGCAAGCGCGAGAAAGAGAGGAAAGACCCCATTCACTCATCATTGGATTTCAATATTAATTAATTAGGGCCAAGGCTCATGGTATTGGACATCTGGTAGGTTCCATTCAAGTTGGAAAAGTAGCCGACCTTGTTTGTTTCAAACCAGAATATTTTGGCTCCAAACCGGAACTCATCTTAAAGGCTGGTATCATTGTGTGGGGACAAATGGGTATGTGTTTATTTTATATCAAACAGAGCTTCTTTAGCTAACCACAATTTATAAGGTGATGCCAACGCATCCATTCCAACCACTCAGCCACTCATTTCTAGGCCCATGTTTGGGTCTTACCCTTCCACGCTTTCAATGACATGCATGGTGTTTGTTTCACAATTGTCCATCGATTCTGGCGTTATCCAAAAATACAATCTTCGCAAGCGAATTGAGCCCGTAAAAGGATGCCGCACTCTTACAAAGAAAGACATGCATCTGAACGATGCTATGCCGAAAATTACTGTTGATCCAGAGACCTACAAAGTTCTAGCTGATGGTCAGGATTGTGTCTGTGATCCCGTCAGTGCATTACCACTGACTCAATCACATTACCTTTTTTAATTTATTTTCATCATGATACCTCATTGTCTCAGTGTCAAAGCTGTTTGTGGACTGTTTCGTGTTCATTTATTTATTTATATCTTATTTTTAATCTGAATGGTTGAAATATATAGTTACCAACCTGCTCAAAATAATACATGGTTTATTATAACAATTGGATCAAACCAATTAATTTTAAGAAACCCTGATTTAATTTTTAAATATGAACTGTTTGATGTTGTACTTTTCGCAAATTAAATATGATGTACATATTTCTCCTTGGCATTGACTATAGTATTGGACTGGCTGATGGTGAGCATGCTCTTACACCATTGTACCACCCAGGTATAATATCGGGCACTTAAGAATTTGCTCATGTAAAAAAATTCTGTAAAACTTGCAGAAAGTAGCTGATATGGTCGACTATTCTCCGGAAAGTGCCTCCACGGACTAATATTTATATAAAACAAGAACTTTTAGAACGCTCTATTGCCCAATCTTTGGGCCTTTGAATTCAGCTGTTTCCCTTTTTTTTTTGTCAAAATAGATCAGGTTACTACACAAACTAACTTGATTGATAATGTTGATTCCACAAAATAGGTTATTGCGCCGCTTAAATGTGGGACAGCCTATATCTATCTACCAAAGAGGTATGGATGGTGGATATCCACGAGACATCAAGTAATGAATAGGTCTATATATATTACTGCAAGTTGAAAATTTAATTTAGGAATATAGTATTTTAACTATTGTCATGAGCAGTTGTATCAGGATTTGTTTTTTTTTGCACGACTAATATTTAAATTCTCTTTGAGTAACGCTGTTTTGATTTTTGGTAAGTCCTGTCAAAAATTAATTTTTATACCCAATACATTGCAGACAGTAAAAATCCAAGTCTTAAAGATAATGGAATGTATAAGATGATAATGATGAGTCAATTACTATATGGCCAATTCAGGAATCCAGTCAATATGAGGATTCAAAACAAAAGGAAACTTGCTTTCTTTTTGTAATTTAGAGATATCTGATAAATTACAAGTAACTTGAGGTACACGAATTAAGACTTCAGAGTCAGATAGACATAACATGTTTAGAATCCGACACTTTGCCACTAAATATACCATCATAGCGCATCTAAAAATAACAACAACCCTTGGATTAGGCTTTTCTATTTCCACGTTAATTACCACTTTAAGCTCACCGTATTGGATACTTGATGGTGGAAATTCAACTGCATTTATTTATGTCAAGACGAATACTTTGGCTCCAAAGTTGATTAGGGTTTAAATACGTTTGTAAACTGATGATTTTTTTTATGAAAAAAAAAAGAAGAAGCATTCTTTTTTTAAAGTAAATCTATTGACCATGCCTTATATCTCTGTACGAGTGATTTCTAGACCACTGGTTGATGCAATTGTGAATACCTCAATCATTTTTATGCCTTATTTAACCATTTGTGTCTTTTTCCACTCTTGATTCCGAGGCTATTTTAATATGCTGCATATATAATCTGAATTCATCTGTACATCTTATCTTTACATTGATTAAAAGAATATAGAATTTGATCCAGAAGCTTAAAATGCTCAACTTAATATCTGCACCGTATTTACGGTTTAGTTACCACATTGCCACTTACTCAATTTGTGTATGGCGTACTTTACCTTTTTGTACTTGTTTGCTATACCTTTTTATTGTTTTTTAAAAATTCATATTGGAATCAAGACGTAAAGGACCTTTTAACTATTCAATTGGTATCATGTAGTATTTCTTTATTCTATTCTGCTTAACTGTACTTTGATGTTGATTATTTAGCAAGCTTCTTTAGAGAAAAATGACATTTTTTTAACAGCAAGCTCTCGGAGATCTACAAAAAATCTGAGACGACCTGGCAGTTTTCTCGTTCATTTAACTTCAGTTACTTTTTTTTTTTTCACGCGGAGCATTGTTCCCTGAATTTCAAGGTCTCGTTTGCTCTCTTTTCATCACGATTTATCCTACCAAAATAGTATAAAGTTGTTTGAACTCCCTATTCGTATTGTTTTTGGTCCTTCTAAATATGAAAAAAGTATAAACAGAATCGATACAAACAACAAAACATCGTTTGCTGAACGTTAGGTTTTTCTTTTAGAAAAAAAAATCAAACGATAGTTTCTCTTGCTGAATGAATACGATCCAATTCTATTCAAGGCCACTTCCCCACAACAGCAGTTTTTTTTTAAAAAAAAATAAAAGAAAGTCATTTTCTATACATCTCAAAAAAAATAGATACGTTTGTGCGACAAACAATACCAGTTTATTTTGTTTTTAAACACCACCCAACATCAGGTCTTTACTTAAAAAGGAACCGTTAGTACGTTAAAAGTGGTCACAAATGCTGTGTGGTCAGAGCATTCCGTGGTAAAAACGAGAATGAATAAAAAGCTAAAATAGAATATGGTTGTGTGGACTTGACTTTTTGTATTTATTATTCAATTCATATCGATACACAGACAAATAGAGATGGCATAAAGAAATGGAAACGTAAGAAATAAATACGATCGCCATCTTTCCTGACAATAGCCTTGAATGGAATGGCACAAACTTTGTGTTATTCAAGTACTGATGTTAAAATGAAGGATCGCTGATTGCCAATAAAAGTCGGGGTATGCCTATTGAGACACAATGCTTCAGGTGATGATCGGATTGCCAATGACATCAATTAAGGATGTATACATGTATTTTCGTCAGCCTGTACACACCAGGAGGATGTTGGGCATATGAATGAAAATAATAATAAAAAAGAAGCGTGGATAACATTACAGTGGAATAATGATCAAGTATGCGTGCATATTCTGTGAATGTTTATATTACAAAAAGATACGCTATGAAGAGATCACCGATCCAATAATGAAAATAAAAAGCCCGAAGTCACAATTCCTCAAGTTCAGCTCAATAGCGGGTATTTAACCAATCTGGATTTGGTGTAGACTGGGGGACCTGCTCACCCACCAGCTTTAATATAAATAGCGAGTTGTCCTGAGACGTTCAACTTGTATCTTTCAAACCTTTTTTTTTTTTTCCTCTCTTCTAAAATCATGTCGTCGCGCTTTACTGAACACTTTGATATTAATGAACCTTGGGAACTATTCGGATCCGAGCCAAACTCACCCACTGGTTCATCACCTTCAACATCCTGCTACTTTTCATCTACCGAGACTTTAAATATGCAATGTCAATATCTTACCGATGACGAAAGTGGTGCTGCTCACTATAAATTAAACAAAGCGCCATCACTCATACACACTCAGTCTTTTGCATCCGTATTCTCCAATCAGAGCGAACCTGCTGAGTCTAAAACCACACCCATCTCATCCAAATTAAAAAGGTTCCTCTCTACCATCTCAACCAAGAAGAGACCTCATCGTCAGAATCCAAATTCTTCTTAGGCTTATAGTTTATATATTTATGATACCCTCTCTATTTTTTTTCTTTACTTTATTAAATAACTTGTACATACACACACACACCCAAAACGGTCCTATTTACTACAATCTAGAACATCACGTCATTATTCTAATAATAATAAAAATATATGATTTATGAAATATTTGTTTATTGTTTATTTTTGGATCAATATATCAACATCATTTTACTTGATAAGTGTACCCCTCATCATTTAATTCTTGCTTTGATCATGTTTAAAACAATATAAATAAATCATGTACATTATTTTTATGACACAAGTCATGGGCTTGGCTCATTTTGCATCATTGGAATAATGAAATGCGACTGTTCCTTATTGACAACAATTCTCATATGTTAATATAGTGAGAATAGATACTAAAATATGTATCTAATTTGAAGGGGTTACTTTAGAAATAATTAAAGTGTTTAGACTGAAAACTATATTCTTTCTTCCAAAGTCTACATACAAATGCTTACTATAATGAGGTATGAATGAATAGAATTTCTGTTTCCATACAATTGGATCATATAATAAACAAATATCGAATATATCAATCACTAAAAAGCGACTTTAGAAAAGCCTTGGGTGTTTATAAAAAAAAATCTTGATCTAGATATTTCTCAAACTTTACAACAGAGGATAATATTATTTAATTCAGTTTTCAAGCTTGTCAATAGATCCAAACCAAGCACATTACCTTGGTTATATAAAGCCAATGAAGACATTGGACGCCAAAAGAGATGACAATTCAGGTCTTTCCTTTCACTGGTACAATTCGATTCAATTTTCATAATTTGGGTGGTGATGATTATATTGGCTGGTTCTATACACGTTTCCGTTACTCGTAAAGCTTTATTTGGACATACTCGGAATCGACTCAGCCCCAAGAAAATACACCAAAAATGATCTAGTTGTACACTCTCCGAATTCATGGGAAATGGAAGCCTATATGCATCGGCCATAAACATCCTGATTTTTTGAAATATATCAGGAACAGGTGACTTTAGCATGGATATCTCTGTATGGAAGTTAAAGCGATTGAATATGTATCATAAAAGTTGGATTTGCCAGAAACGTAGTCTTCCAACCTCACACATAAATAACACGAGAGTGTGAAAGCAATTGATAAAAGCTTCTTAGGGCATCTCCAATGGTATCGATATATTTTTTGATATATATATCGGACTTGTGTGACTTGTGTGCTTTATCGACAACATATCGAGAGTATTCTCCAACGGTTATGCTAAATAAATCGATATTTTTCGTGGCCAATAAATAAGTTGTTCTTTTTACTTTTATTATTGCCCTTTTTGTTACTATATTCAAAGCTCAATACAATGGATTCTAATTTCAAAGTTGCTCAATATCTTGATAAAAAACGTAAACTCGAGAGAGATGTAGACGCCTTCCTTTTGTTAGCCGCTGAGTACCAGATGGAGCAAAATGTCAAATGGGGAGGATACGGAACGCGCAAAGCTATTTTTCAAGACTGCACCAAAGATCCAATGTTACATTGGAGTGATGCACTCTAAAAACTGAATTTGATGTGTGACTGGCCTGAAGCTCTGCCTATACTAAAAACTGCTACTTTCCCGCGATTAACCGATCTTTGACTTTCGAGACCTTACGACTTTGACGACAAAAACGAGGGATTCGATATATCATATTTTCTACCAGTGTTCAAAAATGTCCCATCATTGAAGAAGCTCACTTTAGAAAGTTGCGCGTTTGGTTTGGATTTACTAGAGAAAATTCATGCAAGCTGCCCTCTTATTAAATCACTTTTTATACGCAACGCTCATATCATCATCGCCAAAGAATATGTATTACCTTTAACAATCTTACCTGCAGATTCACTTTTATCTTTGTCAATCGAAGAAATTTTTTGCTTTAATATAAATGGGTTGCTTTTGGAGTACATAACCAGCAAATATCGACATCTAAAGAAACTAACCCTTCTGGTTGAAACAAAATATGCTCCTCTTTTCTTTAAAAAGTACTATGGTTATGAGTCTGAAGATGACGATTTCAATCAAGGCGATTTAATACGAGGTATGATACAGAAGAAAAAGAAAAGAAAAAAGACAACACTAATATTGTGCATAATAGAGCACACTCCAATCTACAAATCTCTCGCAGATGAGCTTGAAAATACCAAGGCTGTGTACAAAGAATCAGGAACAAGCTTTTTTTCAAACCTCACTAAAACCATCAAGTCAATAACAACCGACAGCGACGTGTTCAATAACATTAATAAGTAATAGTCGAGTTGAGCGTTGAACCTTGGGGTATATGACAGATTCTACAATATTACATTTTACTGTACCATAACATTCCAAAATATCACAAAGCTATACATGTACGCTCCATTAGAAATGATCTTAGTAGCCGTAAATTACTGGCCAGATAAAGCATCAGTGGTTGTTCATATCATCACTGTCTCAGACAAACATTTAATGTTTAACGGTTATTCCATCGTTCTGTCGCGCAATCAACTGGCAGTCCTTTAAAAGGAAGCATTTATTTATTTTATCATTAAAGATACAAATGCAACTAAAATAAAACTCTTTTTTAACCATTTGGTGGTGATATTATTTGTGACAATGTCCCAATCAAATTGCTTTATTGTGAAAACAATTATTCAAAAAAAAAAAAAAAAATGAAACGGGAACCCTTTTGTATTTGTGTGTCAAAAATCTAACAATGAGTCAGAGAACAACTGAAGATTCCGAGAAGCGTGAATTAAAAGAATACATTGAGAGTCAAAACGATAAAAACGAATATGATCCAAATCAAGACAAAGAACAACGTCGTGAACTAAGAAAAAATTATCGCCAACTTTTAGACACAACAAACGGTAAAAACTTGTTTTCTAAATGTAAAAAGGAATCGATCAAACAGCTTATTCTTGTTCACTTTAGCAAAAAAGAAGGAATTGACATCTGATGAAAACAGGGATGGTATTCACAGGACTCTTGATAAAGCCAACATACTCTTTGAAAACGGTAAGCTTGACAACATTCAAAAAAAAAAAAGTGTCAAATATTAACAACAAGAATACAATAGTTAGAAATGTACAGGAGGCCACACTTGATTCAAGGGTGCTTGTTCTCT
The DNA here is from genome assembly GCA_024139485.1 of Backusella psychrophila. Classification (NCBI taxonomy): domain Eukaryota; kingdom Fungi; phylum Mucoromycota; class Mucoromycetes; order Mucorales; family Backusellaceae; genus Backusella; species Backusella psychrophila. The sequence continues at coordinate 15,251 of VCJK01000861.1, read as the reverse complement.
CTGCTGATCTCAGTGCTCAAAAAGCCAAGGCGTTGCGTTTGGGCGGTGAAAGCTTTAGTCTTGACGAGTTTGTGTCAAAGGTTATCTCTATTGGTAAAAATAATAACGAAGACTTTGACCGTGATGAGGATGAAGAGCTGGACTGGAAGTTGCTCGGTAAAAAGGCCATGAGAATTGGCAAAAGAGGCCACTCGATTGATTTCATGTAAGTAAACAATGTTACTTTTGATAAATACTGAAGTGTATTATGATTCAAGGCTTGGGCCTCTTATGGTTGAGCGTAAACAAATCAAGCGCCAAAAGACAACCCGCATCACCAGAAACAAGGAGGATTTGGTCGAGCCCGCCAAGTTGCAGCAAAGCGATATTGAAAAGCAAGACAATGAGACATCCAACAATGTCAATGCAATATATCTAGAATTGACCAAGCACGAGCCCATCAATTACTTTAAATTCGTCACCAATCCAGAATCCTTCTCACAAACAGTGGAAAACATCTTTTACGTGTCTTTCCTGGTACGAAATGCCGTTGCACAGATCGACACGTCAAGCGGCCAGCCCATATTGACAACAAAAGCATCTCCTAATACAGAAGACTCGACCGAGATTATAAATAAGAAGCAGATCATTATGGGATTGGATATCGGTGAATGGAAGGCAATCATTGAAACCTATGACATTGAGGGTACCATCATTCCCACTCGTCGCAGAAATGCTGATGTTGGTGGCTCTAATAAATGGTATTAATGTCAGGATGCACTAAAATATATACCATCTTAATAATAATACAAAATACAAATACAAAAAAGACGGGTCGATTGATACCATCATGACTATTATTATCCATTTTATTGATTGATTGATTGATATTATCTAAAGTTCTTTTCAACTTCCTCACGCCACACTGCCTTTGTATCAAACTTGCTACCCAATTTGGTACACAGTAAAAAGGCACCCGAGAGTTTCTTGTGGAGGCCATAAGACTCATCGGGCGGTGGTGTGAGACGATGACGAAGCATAACAGGAATCGTATCACGCACACGCTGAGTGACTGTTTGGCTTTGAAAGTCATAGGCATCGGGCACCGTCTTTCTAAAAGGCTCACCCAGTGTCAGGACACTATCAATGTGTGCATCCTTCATAATGCCCGTTTCATAACCAGTCACAAATTTAAGCTCTTTAGAGTATTTCCATACTCCTTCTCTATCGTTGTTGGCCGCTGCCAATAGAATGTGTCCATAAGGAATCGCAAATTCATCCGGGAACTCACGGCAAGCCCCAAAATCTAATAGTTCAATTTGACTCTTGTTGTAAAAAAAGTTGGACCAGTTGGGATCCGTTTGCATAAACTTGAATGTAAATATCTCACGAAGACAGAGACGCAGTAACCGTTCACCTAACTGATGATGATGAAATGAATAAACTGAAATACATAGATAGATAGATAGATGAATACAATACAATACCTGGTTTCTAACTTCTTGTGGCTCCTCTATTGCTTTACTCAAGGCGCGGCCTCTTAGTCTTTCACTCACCAACACTCGACTTGTGCATAAATCTCTGACTACGCCAGGCACCTTGTATCGATCATCGTCCTTTAACAGGTTTTTGAAGCGAATGGCACTCTCTGCCTCGCGAATATAGTCACATTCCCATGCAAGCTCTTGCTTGGTGACTTTAATTGTGTTGTCTAGGTACAATCCCTTGGGTAGCAGGTTACTAAAGGTGACCAAGGTCTTGAGGTTGCTTAGATCGCTATCGATGGACTCTGCAACACCGGGATATTGGACCTTGATGACCACCTGTTCGTTGTTGGATGCAAGTGTGGCTGCATGCACTTGGCCGATGGATGCAGCCGCAATGGGAACAGGATCAAACTCTTTAAAGTAGGTTTTCCAATCTCCACCCAACTCGCTTGACATGACTTTCTACATGTACAACATCAGATATATCCTCTGCTATTGTATTCATCCTCTTTTACCTCCATTTGCTTCTTTGGCATATAATTGGCACTATCATGCACACGCAGTAATATCTGCTCCAATTGAGGCGGAAGTACATTCTGCTGCTCACCACCCGCCGCCTGAATACCCTGAATACTCAGCATTTGGCCCATCTTTAAAGCAGCCCCACGCATCTGTGAGAGCTTTTCAACCAAACGATTGACATTGGCCTCACTCAACAATACCGAGCCTGCTGATTCTTGTGATAGGCCTGTTGCTCTTTTGAATGATTCATTGATGGCGCCTACGCCCATGCCCATGCCTAGTGTGCTGTAGTTCCATAATCGACTGAAGCGCGAAGTTGGGATACGCGATTCTTTTAGGCTCTTTCTCTTCTCTGCAATCACCTATATAAGAATATGCCGTGAATATACAAAAGTGGGTTGCTTAATATATGTATTTACATCATCATCCGCTTCAAATATTTGACTAGTAGCAGCGGCAGGTGGTGATTCTATTATAGGGCTGCTTGCTTGGATGGGTTGTTTGATGTCTTGAATAGCTGTGTTTTCTACTTCACTAGTCTTGGTGTGTTGAGCTGGCGTTACTTTTGTAATGGGCGCGCTGGTCTCTTTTATTGGCACCTCAACTTTAACCACCTTTTCACTCGCCTGTTTCAAGTCTGGCTGGTGTTCTACATTAGCAATTGGAAATGGCACCTCGACATGGTCGACGGTGTGTTGTGACTTTTCAGTTGGTGCAGCTTCCGACTTTGGAATATGAGGAACTGGATTGAGCAAGCTAGAAGTTTTTACGTGGTGGCATAAGGCATTGCTCTGACTTGAAAGGACGGTTGTGCCTACTTTCGTCACTGCCGAGGTAAGCACGTAAAGATCGACTAGATTACGTGCCAGCGACATTATGCAAATAATAAAAAATATATACGAATTAAAAAGAAGGGTAAATTTGACAGGCCCTGCATTTTAAGTTTTGTTTTATTTTTTGACTGTAGTGCAAAGTGACGTGCTTTTGACATTCAGAATGTGTTTATTTCATCAAATTATCCATCTTATTTAGTCGCTTACGCAACCCCAAATGAGGGTAGAAGCACTGTAATTTATTAGATATAACCTTCTGCTTGTTCCTATTAAAACAAGATGAGACTGATTTAGTACTTTGTTCTATCAAAGATAATATGTAATACTCTCGGTTACTTCATTCGCCAAATAATAAAAAATTATAAATCTATTTTGATTTATTTGTTCTATACAATTACATAAATAGTGGCATTTTTATCTACACAGAGTAAAAATAAAATGGGAAATAAAGGAGAAATAAGGTTATGCGGCCCACTTCTATTCTTGATCGAAACAAGATTAATTTTTATCAATCATTTTACTAATACGCTCCCAGTTTCCAGTCTTGATTTGTGGTCTTGAAAAGGCAGTAGTGGTATCATATGATTTGATTAAAGGATCCTTTTTGTTCCAGTAATTTGTGATAAAATCCGAAATGCAGATGGCACGGGCTGGCATGTGAGCAGTGTTTGTACTTATTCCTTTTTTGAGTCCAAAGTCCTCCATGGCTTTTTGTGTGCGAACAAACGTAGATCCAACACCTGACATACCAGATGCCATCATAGCGAAACCGAGATCTTCACAGTTTAATTGTCGATCAACATCTGCATGTAACTTGGGTTCGAGAAGACTTGAAAAAAAATAAAAATGTCAGAAAAGTAAAAAAGTAATATATATATTAGAAATCGGTTTCATTTCTGTATCCTACCATGTATAAGCAAAAAGATATTCAGATCTTATAAACATACTCTTGGTCAATATGATTGAATAAGGAGCCTTGCGTGTAACCTTATAAGTCGCTTGCTCTGTTTTGGGATCATAATTGTGTATACGAGGGAAGTGTCCCACAATGCTATCTTTGCGGGTGATCCATATCTAAAAATAATGACAATACCTTTTTTTAACAAAATATGTTGATATTATGCTATTAATACTCATTCTTACATCAAATGTGTTTTCAAGATCGGCAATATCAATATATATGTCATCATCCATAATATAGACGGCTTCGGTCACCAATTCCTCCTCAGGGTTGAAACGATTATTAAGAGAGTCAAATGACTGGCGAAGAACTTTAACACGATGATAGTCTGACTTTTCAATTTTATCATAGAGTGAAGGAGGTACATCTAAAGCAGGATTATGCCATGTAACAAACACTGTGTGTACTTTTTTGGATTTTAAAAGGTGTCTAATGATGAGTGAAATGTGTTCAATGCGGTCAGGGTTGTATGTGCTAAGCATGACTGAAAACTGGTCGTGAATCGGGAAATGGTTAATGTTGGATGAGCTGAGATAAGCATCACAAACCATTCGCTGTCTATCTTGATTCACCCAATCCGTTCCTATTATCAATGGTTTCTGTCAGAATTGTAAAACCTTTATTTTATTTTATTTTATTTTTCTGATAAAGTTCATCATTCACTTACGGGGTTCGACAAGTCTTCTAACATCATTGCTAGCTTTACGCCATTGGTAAAATTCTAAAGGACTATAATGTTTTTTCCAATCGGTATCCTTGTAGGTATGGAAATTCCATGGCTTAACGGGGCCAGAAAATATTTGCGCAACCTTTTCAAGTTTTTTTAAGTGTTTTTTATTTGTTTGTTTGTTTGTTTCCATTCTACTTACATTATCAATCAATCTTGCTGAGATACGCTTTTGAATATATTCTTCTTTAATAAGGTCAATAAAGCGCTTATGAGTAGTGCCATTATAGTTTTTTGTAACATCTCGAACCAGGGATTCGTATGAGCCGGAACTTGGTTCCAGAACAAAGAGCGGGGTATCATTTTCGTTTGTTATTACAGCGGCGTGAACCGGAATATCCATTAACTGATCGACGTTCTGTTACAAATAATAAAACAGAAAAAGCTGAATTTGAATACAACGCCCGATGACACAATTTCAACATGGTGACTGTGTTTAAACTTACATTTTTAAACATGACATCAGGCGAAAAGTAAATGACCTTTTCGTAATCGAGCAATGCCCAAAGGTTTATCATTAATTGACAGTCTTGTTCTAAAGGGAAAGAAGTCTGTATATCGAATTTAAGTCGACATGTTTTGGAATAATGGTAAAATTTAGTGCTTACTCTAATGACTCGAGCACCTAACATATCGAGTTTATAGATCGATTCCTTATTCGTCTCAATGGTCTCTGGAACCAAAACGACTATATCTGATTTGGATGATGGTTTCTTGGCAAATGCAGCATTGAGGGAATATATGCTCACTATTGTGGCATCCATCTATTGTTAGTAACAATAACAGGAATGGAAAGAAAAAAAAAGACCAATATAAATTAGGTTTAGTCAATTTCATGCTTGACACATCATTGTTTGAATAAATGGTGACACCAGACACTTACTAGTTGTGGATCACACACAACAGTCGCAAATGCGTTCTTTTTCTGTGGTAATCTATCCGTGATATAAACTTGTTGGTTTTCTTTTTTTATGTGAGGTTTGTACAGTTCCGCTGATCGTAGTGCTGGAAATATTGTGAATATAACAAGGCAGCAAAGTGCAATTGTTAGTGCTAAAATATAAAACCGACGATTCATTTTTGTAATTTAAATATGTGAAAAAGACCACCAACAACAAAGGATAGTGAAAAAATACAGGGTATTGAATAAATGAAAGAAAAGTGAAAAAAAAAAGCAAAAGAAAAAATAGAAAGAAAAGAACAAGTAAAAACTAAACTAATGCGTTGATTTTATATCTTTACCGAAAACGGACTGGTAAGTAAACAAAGCCAATAATGTGGAAGAGTTTAAGGCTCTGGCTTTATTTAACTCCCGACAACACCTCGACCAATGTATTTAATAAGCACTGACATACATTATCAAGTGGACATGGTCAATGACATTATTATTAAAAAGTAAAGTTTATTTATATTGTAGAGTTTGAATGGCAAATGTTTAAAAAAAGAATGTAATTAAAATATACAAGATAATGTTGTTGTTATTTTTCTAAGCTGTTTTCAGGTGGAACTAGTCTGTAAAAGGTAAGCGTAAAGGTACACGTCCAATCATCGATTTTAAAGTCTTCACCCACTCCTCGCTTTCATTGGCATCATCACTTACACAATCCAGATAGAAATCTGGAAAGCTTAAACGGAAAAACCCCTTATTGTTTTCGTCATGAATCGACTCTGTTTTGAATACTTTGTCAGGGTCTTCTTCTTCCACAAGTGAAATGATGACTTTATCAGCTGCAGCACTGAGTCGAATGACATCGGCAATATTATATCTATCCCATACTTGCTTCTCGACTTCATCTAGCTCAGAGTCGTAACCAACCAGTTGGCTACCTATTAAGCGGTAATAGCGTCTCTCCCAGATCTATATAATAAATGAGGATAAAAT
>VCJK01000855.1:10794-20885 GCA_024139485.1 Backusella psychrophila | reverse complement strand
AAAAAAAAAAAAAAAAAAAAAAATTCTGATGCCTGGTTCAAATTACAAGACACCATAGTTTAGAATAAATTTGAGAATATATATTCTAATGTCATTACAAAACAGTACCTATGTGCTGAAACTCATTAAAAACCAGTTGGTACTGTTTATATTTTGATTAATAATGCTTATAAAGAAAAAAGGACGCATTAATGACAATCTAAAAAAAAAAACCATCAGGAGCTGCTTCGCCAACTTTGTTCCTGACAAATGATTATATTTAAAACTCAGTTAAAATTGATATATGCTTAAAGTAAACCGGGGAAGGAAAATGGCATAACAGCAAAAGAGCGAACAAGTGAGAGATGGTAGGATAACTCGCATTAAATTCGAGTATATTAACAGTGTTTACTTCAATGTTTGCTATTTTAAAGAAGCTTGATTCGCCCCCCCCCCAAAGAAAGAATACGAATGGTAAAGACGACCGTAATAACCTAAAGTTGTTCTTTATAGACTATACTTCTTTGATTCAATGACTATATACCGTCACTATGAGCAAATTATTTATAGATATGCCATATATCTATCTTTGTATAGAGGCATAGTAGCCATGTCTAATATTTATAGCTCATTCTATTATAAATCATTTGAAACTACAAAAATAGACGCATTAATATTTACACATAAATATGTACTGGTGGTATCACCTTTTTCATTTCAAAATGCTACAAGTCAGCTTCTAAAGAATATGTGATTAACTGTATAGTAGTGATGCCAAGAAATAGCCACAAACAAAAAGGGAATTCTATGTATCTTTCTCGCAAGCACATTGGCTTTTATGATGGTCTTGGCTATGATTTCCTCGACTTTTACTTGTAGTATCAAAATAAACTGGGTATAAACAAAGTTATAAACAAGAATCATGAGCTTTGTTCTTTTAGTACATGGTGGCAAGTTCATTCGATCCACCATTACTAATGATCTTTGAGCCAATACTTTCTTTTTTATCATCTAAAGTGCCTGACATTTTTTTTTTAATATTACTCTATTTGTAGTGCAGAAAGTGCTCCTCACTGCAAGGCAATCACTTGTGCTCTTTCATTTTCTAAATAGTGCTAATTTATTTTACTCCAACTTTTATCCACGCCCCCGCTTCATACAAAGGTGCTTATGATTTAAAAATAAAACATATCACTGGACTTATTTTAGGTCAAGGTGGCGCCAAAAGTTCGTTGAATCTTCTTTACTCGATGCGGATTTAAATCGCCGCGCCACTCCAAAAGTGATGAGATCCATCTCCTATTACCTCGTGCTCTTTCACCAAAAGAGTAGGTTGCTCTAAAACAACTTTTGACATTTTAGAACATGCATCTCCATCTGTTACAACTTTTCCAACCGCTGGTGTTTGGTTTTAAATGTATATTAAATTGCGACTTACCCCAGACTATCTTTTGATTTAATAATTAAATTTTGAAGCAATTATTTTTTTTTAAAAGAAAATAAAAGATTGGATACCTCCTCCATGATCTTGTTTAAAAGTTTTCGGCACGTTTTGTGGGTTTGTTGATGATCTCTTTCAGAAAGAAAAACATCAGCGTCTACCTTATTCAACATCAACTTTAAGAGGTACAGTGGGTCTGCCATTTAAGCAGCACTCTTTTGGAGTTTGTACTCAATCCGTATTTAGTATCGGGTTTCTTTTAAGCATTGTCTTTTTCAGGAAATCATCCCTCGCTTCCCCCTCCCCATTTTTTTTCCCCGGAATCGTCTGTAAATTTTTTGAGTCAACATGAGATACACTTTTTTTTTATTGATCGCTGTTATTGCAGTCCGCAAATAGCCCTATTTCTTTTTTATACATATACTATTCTATCCGTAAAATACTTTATTCCTATATCTTTTTAAAGTAAAATATACCAATAAAAGAGTATATAGAAACTTTCATCTTGTCATATTTCAGTTATTCACTTTAGCAATTATATAAAAACCAAGATGATATGTTTATTTTTTCTTTAAGTCACTGAGGCATTAAAAAAAAAGCCTTAATGCCCAGCATTTAATATATCCAAATTTTAGAGTTTAATACGTAAGAAGCTTAGCATTTGTGTAATTATAATGATAACGATATTAAAATAGCCCTGGACGAAGTTTAAAATAAAGTCGCTCATAATAGATACACAATAACTTTTTCATTTCCCACTTTCTTTTATTTAAAAAAAAAGAAAAAACTGGAAGCTGCGGTCTTATCCTACCTTGTGCTACTTGAATAAGAACATCCCATTTGATGGAATGAATATTCCTATTATGAGTTTACCTTATTTTTTTTTATTTATCTGTGATCCGCATATCAATCTTTGATTGTTTTTTTTAAAAAACCTTAAAAAACTGACAAGATTTTCAATTTTATAGCAAACAAATGGAATCATGGACTTTCCCTCACTTTTTTGGATACAAATTGTATTGTGTATGAAAAACCAATTAGTTTGTTTATATTGCTCATAGGCTTTTTTTGGAGAGAGGGGGGGCGCTCTAGAACAAAGACTCTCACCTTTGATTATTAATTCAATGTCATGAAAGAATGATAAATACATTAACCGAGAATGCCTTGCATGCATTATGTATGCTTAAGGGCATGTATATGATACAACCATTTTTCCTCTTTTTCGAAAAAAAGAAAAAGAAGCGTAAATCTTGGACACGTCAAAGGTAATAGGTGAAGTAGGTAACACGGATTTTTTCTTTCTTTCTTTCTACAAATATGAATGAACGAATAGTTGACAGAGTTGTCATTCCAGAAAAGTAAAGATGACTTCATCGGATCCAGAATGATCTTCCAATTTAAGGAAATATAACGTGGGCGTAATGGATAATAGATTTAATGTTCACAAATATCATCAGATAAATCATACCGGTAAATAACAAACAAACAACATTAAAATTTGGTGTAATGGGATGGACCATTAACAGCTTGAGCATTATACTTTTACTTAGTAGATAAATAAAAAAAAAAAAAAACCAGATAAGCTATATACGAGCCATTTTTGATTCAGATTGATTTTCTAAATGTAAAGTTTCCCCAATGTATTATTGTCTAGATATACACAATAGTTTCTGTGTTTTTTAATCACATTTTCATAAATATATCTACTCATTTCTATTAATAAGTTTTATAAAAAGAAAAACTCAGAGCCTGTACAAGATCACTTGAAGTTAGACTTTTTTTTCTTACTGCAAGCCAAAATCCTAAAACATGGTTAGGCAAAAGCCCTTTCTGCCCCTCTTGACTTTGGGAATTTTTTGCAGGTTGCTCGGCCTCGGCCTCGGGTATTAATTTCCCATTTTGAATTAACTTTATGCTTGATTTTAAAAGGCCGCTGCTGACGACCGCGGATTTCCGCACTATTTTTTTTTTATACAAATATGCATATCAGAAGCGGGGGAACCCGCTCGAACAAAACAAAAATCACTTACTTTTTATGATTCAAAACGCTCAACCGCGTTTCCGCGCTTTGCTCATTGTTTACTTTTGGATCCCTCTGCAAAGTAGATTTTGGAGGAATAGTATCATTTCTACCCTTTTGTCCATTCTACGTAAAGGAAAATATTTGGGTGATCTGGTCGTTTAGAATTGACACAAAATAAGATCTTCATCAAAACAAAGTTTATAAAGGACGTAATACAGTTGACCACCAGCTTGGAAATGGGACTGCGACTACCAAAAATGATTTTTCAAAAAACGGTTACTTAAAAAGGTATTGCCAAACTTGGATCTGTCGTACGTGGACAGGAAAGTAATGGACCACAGTTTTTTCTTTGTGTTCATTTAAAAATTGGAATATAGCTGTCGTTGTTGAAAAAAAAATGATATATGTCATTTATGATTCATAATTTATTTATGTTGAATATAATATAGTGATCTGGATTTTGCATTACAATGCCATTGGATAAAGACATTGAGCTCCAAAAGAACTTTAAAAAAGAATTACAGTTTATATACATGAGCATTAGTAATTCATAATTAACCTTGTCTTATGAAACAGGCACAAAATATAATTCTCACTTAATAGCATTTTTCCTGCTTAACATAACGAAATCTGAATTGATAAACACATGCTCTACTCTAACATGCTAAATTAATCATTCCCCTGTTACTCCTTTAAATTCTAAATTTACATTATTATAAATGCAAATGCACGCTAAGTGCTGAACTTGATCTTTTTTGTTTGCAAGACAATAATAATGGTAGATTATTCAATTGTCTGTTTTTTTTTAAGCTTTGATCTGGTATCAGATGGTGGGATAAATATATGCAAAAATCACTGTTGTCACATTTCAAAGATTTGAGACACAATGATTGGATTATCCATCTTTGGAAATCGGACCTTCAGCCCGTTCTTTTGGGTCACGTAATAAAAACTTACGTCGCAGGTTTTACTAATTTTATGAGTTTGTGAAAGCAGGGAAAAGGTTTGTACCATAGTCGAACACGCCTCCAATATTGGAAGGGATTACGAATTTAAAAAAACGAATTAAATTGATTACAGCAAGTATTATTATTATTTTTTATTTTATTTTTAAAAAAAAGAAAAAAGTAGAAATGACCATAATGAATATTGCATATTCTGATAAACGAAAATGATTCGAAGAGACAATATTATTAAGCAAGCATATATGTTGTTCTTACAAATTAAAGCCAAGGTTTGTTTACAAGCTCCAATTCAGGAAATAAACGTAATCTCGTCAAGCTTTATTTAGTATTATTGTATAAATTTGAAATGCTTTCATGGATCGCCAGGCTGATGAATCTATTTCTAGATGTGATTAAATAGAAAACAAGACGAATTTTAATCCCGGGTTTCGACAAACCCAGAAAGAATGGTGATAAAGTCTTCTTTTTTTTTTTAGTTGTATCCTTCTTGTCTAAAAAAAATGACAGAGTGAGATGTATACGAAGCTTCCTAATCAGGGTGCTGGTTCTGTGTCTCCATAACCAAAATAAGTTTATTTTTAGCACACACGCATCTCAAAAAGTTCAGTATTAAACGGTCACTAAGAAAACTAGATCACTGCAAGGTAGATCAAAGCGAATGAATAAAAATAGAATAAGAGGGTGGGAGAGGGGGTGTTCCAAAACAGATAAAACTATCCACCTAATATAATCACGGGCACAGCCTCCTTTTTCTTGGTTTGGGTGTACAATAGAGCAATGTAAAATGTTACATGCTGGAGATTAAATTTTCATTTTGATAAGAATTAAATTTAGCTTTTTTTTTTAAAAAAAAACATATATAAGACCTGTTTTCTTTATTGTCATTTTTTTTCACATCACCTTGATAACAAAATATTAGAAACTAAATAAAAATGGCTTACTTCCCATTCTATAATACAAACAACAATAACTATAATCCATTCATACCCATGGATAATGGCACACTTGATGCTCCCTTTATATATGGCAATGATAAAGAATCAGAATTTGACTTCAACTTTCTTTCAACAATGCCAATGCCAACTCCTCTTCAAAATACCCTTCAGGATGACAACTTTTCCATTGCCACTACTCCTCAAAACTTTTTGCAAGATGACAACTTCTCTATTGCCACCGTTACCGACCTAAATTACATGTATGGCAGCGTGGTTGACGAAGTTTTGGATAATTCAATCCTCCCACTTGACAGTACCTACAGTACCTACAGTCTATCCCCATACTCTACTCCAGAAACCTCTCCCGAACTATCAGAAATGACAATCTCAAATGCATTTACCACTCTTTCAACACAACCAGATTATGATATGCCCTACCTTGCTGATCCCTACTTTTATCAGGAGATGCCTAAGAGTACCAATAAGAAGAGAAAGGCCACCGCAGATAATGACAAGAGACACGTGTGCCACATTTGCAACCATAGGTAAGGCATTAAAAAAAACATCATCTTGTTATCAGATTTAACTTACACTCCTTTTTATTATAATAATAGATCAAAACGTAGACACAACTTGGTTGAACATATGTTGACACATGACCCAAATAGACCAAAGTCCTTTTTATGTGGTCAGTGTAACCGTGCATTCGCAAGGAAATATGATATGAAGCGTCATGAAAAAATCCACAACCGATAAACCTAGAAAATATATATATAAAACCTCTTTCCCTATTGTTTACCCTCTCCCCCCTTATGATTTTATTCTAGTTCCTCCATTCTTCTTCTTGTACATTCTATTACTCATGTGTAAATAATAGACGATGTTCACTATATGCATAATCATCATCCTTCATATATCTATATATCTTTTTTAAACAAATAAATTCAAGCCATGTATTCCATAAGCAAAAACATAAATACTTTTTTTAATACATGTATCATTTTTATTATTAACGCAAGTCATCATCTTTAAATAGATCATCCTCATCCCCATCATCCCAGCCTTCCCATCCGCCTTGTTCGCCAAGCTCCTCAATGTCGAGAGACGGTAAACGGGTGGAGGTAGGTTGCTCCTTTTCCCGTTCGGGGACATCTTTTTCCGAATCCTTGTCTCCTGCAGATGGAACAGGCGCCGGTGTAGTAACGTCCATTTGGTTAAAAAGGTCATCGTCTCCGTCATCCCAGCCACTTGTATCATCCATGTCCATTTCATCCGGATTCATCAACAGGGTATTACGCTTCTGAGGTTGTTGCGGCGCCACATCTATTTCGGCCCCGAATAAATCCTGATCTGCATCACCCCAACCTGTCTCTGTTTCATCCAGCGAATCGTTTTCGTCCGGTCTATAATCCAACCCACGTGGGTCGCTGCTTACTAAACTATCATGTTTACTTGGCGATGATGCCATTGGAGGCTGATCAAGGTGATGTGTCTGCCCAGTCTTGATTTCAGTTATGTTTGCAGTGCGAAGATCAGAATCCGCAAACAAGGCACACAGCAATCCAACAAGCTCCGACTTTTCAAACATATGAAGGTCGTCGCGACGGTAAGCTTGCATAATGTCGCGCATGTTCATCTCAAGAATGTCCTTAAAAAGCCAAAACTTTTCCCAACTTGGCACCAACTCGGCCACAAATGCATCTGTTGCATCCTTCCCTGGCAAGTCAAACACGCCTACCAACTGAGCCAAGCTGTTGAGCATACGCGCAATGATGTGTGATTCTTCGGCACCAATGTCGTGTAAATCCTCAATGTCGTGCATCAATCTATCCAGCAGGCTATCGACGGTGCGTCCCAGCATGTCCAAAAACAGTGTTTCATCCACAACAGGTCGAGTTTCCGATGCAAATTTGCCAATAGATTCAATGATACGCGTAAAAGTTTTGTCGCATTCCTGTTGTGCTTTTGGCGTTTCAGCCACACCCATAAACCCATCCATTTGATCCAGTTGCGCCTTGATCCAGTTTGTTTGCTGCATCATGGCATATTCATGCCAAGTATTGCCAAGTGCTTGTAGCTGCTCAGCTGCAGATGCAAGGTGGCTCGCTAATCCTGGGAAGGCGTCCATCTTTACCTGTGGAAGTTGACACGCAAGCCAGTGGCAGTCGTTTCTAAATATCAAGGCGTGTGCTGGATTGGTCAGATAATGTGAGCGGTGATAACTTGGCATCAATGCACGAAACATGTCCAACGCATCTTGCATTCCTTCCGTTAATTTTGAGGCTGAAATGGGGTGAGAGTTTAACAATCTGTGCGCTTCTGTAAGTGTATCAGTCAATAAAACTGCCAGCAACTGAGGTGTTTGGGTAATTTGATAATGGTTCAAGTGACCTTGCTGCTGCTTTACATTGACCATCTCTGCATCGTACAATCTTCTGAGCATCACCTTTCTCGCTTCAGAAAGAATCTTTTCTCTTCTCTTCTTTGCGTAATGCTGATCAATGTTGTGTACAAATGCGCTTAGCGTAGAGGCGTCTGAATCCGAGGACTGGAACTTATACTGGTGAATACAGGCGTTTTCAAATGACTCGACAGCCTGTGTGACCTGGCCAAATTGAGACAAACCTTCCTGGGAGGATGGGATGGCGGGTGCCAATCCACACGAAATCATTCGTTGTACTAAATCCGGTAACATCAAGTTACCAAAGAGTGTGCTAAACGTAACATTGTCTGCTTCTTCCCATAGATGCTTATATAAGAATTTCAGTATACTTTGAACCTGATCCATCATGAGCAATGCGTCTATTTTGGTCTGTTCTTCGTCTTCGTCCATCCTTTTAATTTGTAATACGCCACCACTGCCCACTGATCCATTATCGTAATCCTGAGTAAAGAGGTCCGACCGAATCGACTCGAAATAAGGGTCAAATATGTGCTTGAAAAGGTTGCGCTTCACACTAGAAAGTTCCATGGGCAAAAGCTCCAATTTGTCCATACTGCTAAAAATATCGCTGATGTGAACTGTGACACCTTGAATTTGGAGCTGCTTCAAGATGCGCAACGAATGCGCAGGAGCATGATCTTCGTATTGTATAGCCAGTTGAATGTCCTCCTCCAACTTGTCGATTAGCAATTGGCGTGTTGTTTGAATCTTGTTTCGTGTCCATTCATAGCAATCAATTCCCTCCCATTCCTTTGCAAGCGATTCCAATTCCTTCTTTGCCTTGAGGTAGTCTGTGACGGCCGATAAAAAACTATGTTTCTCTACCAGAGCGTCGACCTGAGCTGTTGTTTTGACGATGTTGTGCAAGGTGCTCAAAGCCTCTTTTTTCAACTCGCTCTTTTTTGAAGCAAGTAAACAGTTGTGATAGTCTTGTAAGGTGCCCGAGACGGTTTGGCCTGTGCTTGTTACTTGCTTTTCAGTTGAATCAAGCTGACTGACAACATTGGTTAGTGTTGCCTGAAGTTCTTGGCTCGAAAGAAAACAAGATGAAAAGGTATCGAGTTGAGATGAAAGTGTCTTTAGTAATTCCACTTGAAGCGCGTCTGTTTGGGTATTAATCTCTCCAAGCAAAAGGGAAAGAGATTCGGAATCAACTGCTTTGTTGAGCCCTTCTGGAAAAGAAGATATGTCCTTTTCAAGTAACTGAGAAAGAAATATCTTTTCCGTACGCTGAAGAGGAGCCATTGTATTTTAAACGATAAATATAATAATAAAAAAAGGCAATTCTCAAGTGAGCCACCAATGTGTGCGGGTGGAGTCTCCAAATTCAGCACAAAAGTCACAGTCTCTGTTCCAGCCAATCAGATGTGAGGATGTGGTTTTTCACTTGTCGCATGAATTGTCAACCCAATGTTGGTTGAACTTTTCGCGCCTTAATTAGATGATCATAAATAAACAAAGGAGTGAAACTTGTGGCGACGTGTCAAAAAATACACTATGCGTGGGGAACCTGCAATCAGAGAAGCATCTAAAATAAAATGCCTTGATATGGGGAGACAAGTACTCGTAAAGAAATAGAATGCCTTGATGTTAACATACAACATAAACCAAGTAGAACGAGTTGGTTTATTCAACTAGTACGAAGGGTTATGTTTCAATAAATCCTCTGAAACGTTTCATTTACCCGGTAATCATTGTAAAGAGATTGAGGGCTATGTTTGAGTAAAAGCCAACTAGTATCATAGGTGTCTATGACAAGATACCTTTAAACGAAACAGTCATTTTTGTAGAATAACAACATAACGAATCATTATGACGTAGACTTGGAATAACACCAGCTTTTACAAGTGTTGATTAATGCACTGATGAGTACATGTGAAGCTTTCAGTTGAGTTTCTATACACTACAACAAGGTTCTTGTTTAAAACACGCTTTAAAAATATTACTATATTAAAACTAATTCAACTCTTCACAAGACGTACCAAAACCAAGATTTGAATGATATCACTTGCTAAAATCTAAATGTTGGTTGAATTGCCAACTTTAATGATGTGGCGTATGTATGTTTTATTTTTAAAGGAAGCAAATAAGAGCTAAAAATATAATGATTATCACATTACTCCTTTTTTTTTTAAAAAAAAAAACCACCCTTACAAAGTGAGACATTATTACCACATTGATAATGCAGGCTTTACATAAATCATCTTGTGTTTTTTTCCCCTCCTCGATGCTGTTTTATTTTGGTTTGCTATAAATATACAACACGTCAATGGTATATGTTATTTGCAATTTATCTCAATGAATC
>VCJK01000853.1:45442-68894 GCA_024139485.1 Backusella psychrophila | reverse complement strand
AAAAAAAAAAAATGAGGGACGAAAGGATGTAACTTTTAAGAGAAAGATTGACTTCACTATTTTCTGATGTATAGCTCTTCCAATTATATCCTCTCGTTTTAATTACATCGAAAATGAATTTTAGACTAATGACATTATCTTGATTGCAAAATAATGAAATAACTTTTCGTCAATGATTGATCAGCCCATCTACCACAGTTGATTATTAATCTCTATGAAGCCAAGAATTGAATTGCTAAAGGTAGTAATGGAAATCTCGGCAATAATTAGTCTAGTGTGTGAAAAAAAGTGCATATTAGATATGGGAGCATCTTTTTTTTAAAAATAGTTTTTCATTGTTTTTTGTTGTTGTTGTTGTATTCGCAAATGTTCTATATTTCTTTTCTTTTCTGCATTTTCTACACTAGTCTCAAAGTGTTTTGATCGTTTTTGAAAAAACTGTGTACCATTTTTCAAAATTAAAGACTTAATTTGAAGTACGAAATCGGGATTAATTTTATCTCAGCAACTTCTGTTCAGCCTAAAAGGCGACGAGGTGGTAAACATCAAGGGGCTGTCGTACAAGATGGACACACACAAAAGAGGAGGTAACCTTGATCCTCAAGAAAAAATAATAATAGATTATGGTTTGAGGCTGTGTTTGATATATTTTTATTTCTAGACAGAGTATGACGCGTAAAACATGGAAAAAAATAGAAAAAATAGCTTTTATACTGCTATCACAAATGTCACCATTAACTTTAATAAAACTTTCCAGAATAAGAGTTCAAGCGACCCGAGTGTATTACTCCGACGATTCGGTATAGTTATAAAGGGAAGCAATTTTTTTTATAAATCTGACAGTCAGTTTCCCTTTCTTCTCAACTTTTTTTTTCACCCCTCCAATTACAAAATATTCAACTAAATGAAAAGTAACATTATTCGCAGCATCTTTGGATTAGGAAAGAAATCCAAACAGCAATCCATGGCTGATTTCACATATCCTCAAATGCATTCACCAACCTCTTCTATGAGCTCTTTTACTTCTGAAACCACTGATGAAGACACCTCGCCTAGCACCCCTACATCGGCTACTATGCATGATAACAGAGGCATTTTTCGTACACTTGAGCCAATTTGGTTCTATCGCAGTAGTTTAGACATGTCTACTATGGATTCTGAGCAGAGCGACTTGTCGCGATTCGATGACTTTACTCAAACAATATTGGAGAAATCTTTTATGAAATCTGATGATAAATGTTATCTTGAACAGACCTCTTTTGGTGCCACCACAGTAGTTTTTAAAAACAGCACAATGGAATCAGCTTCAAAGAAACGATTTAGAAAGCGCTTATCAGAGCCATCCCTTTCCAAAACAAAAGGAGGACACAGTTCATCAACACCTACTTTAAACACAAAAGTATCTGTCTCATCAACTTCTGGTGTTAGACTTTATATGAATACCGACATTCGTCGAATCATCTCTCCCGTATGGTGGTACGAGCAGGACTCTATGGACGGAACAAAGGGTATGTGCCGATTTGATCATAAAAACCAGGCAAGACTTGAAGCTCTTTCCGATGGACGTACTAAATTGGTTTTGCACGATGATGGACTTCAAATTCCTTTTACTGTGGTTTTGGATGCACCCAAGTCAAGCCAACTCAAAGAGGAAGTTCGTGGCTTTCTTTACTTCAATTCTGCACCTCCAAGTCCTCGCCAGTTCAATGATTGCTACTATCAAACAAATGGGTATCAGGAACAATGTGGCTATGAGCAAGATTTGGAATCGGATTTGAACCACAACACCATTCTTTCACGTCGCTTTTCTATATAACTTTCTCATGTCATTTTAAACTTATAATAATTTTTTATGTATTCATATCATTCACTTGTATATATTTATTGCATTACCCCTACACGTAGTAATAAACTCATCATTTTGTTATTAAACTTTCTTATCTTTATATTGTTGTGTTTTTTGAACATGAGCATTCCCAACAAGGTATTTTATACGTCAATTTTAGATCATAAAATATTATTTTTGAGTGACTTATAGGATATTTCTTAATTTTTATTGGAACATTTTGACTGATGGAACTATTAGAAAATACAATAGTTACGTGTAAAAAACTTACCGTCTTGGGCTTTTGATAAAGAGTCTAATTCACTAAAATATACGTAATTGAAAAAAGAAAAAAAGGGCTCTAATTCATTCTACTAATAAATATAAGCTATGATTTCTAACCATATGATTTGATAATTCTTTGCTTTTATTTCTCTACCTTTAAATTACTTGAATAATGTTAGTGATTACATTAATGCTATTCGAAATGACTTGACAACTAAACATTTGTATTTACATTTAAAATGCTCAAATTGTCAAAAATTGATGTGCCATAACAAGATAAAGGCTATTCTTAATTTTAGCCAAAACTAAAAAGAAAAAAAATCACGCTTTCAAAGTCTTCCAAAACTTCCACACTACGTCAATGATGAGTACTTTTTTAGTTTTAAAACAATATATGAATTGATTGCCTTGACTAAGATTTATTGTTACACTATTAAAGAAATATTGTAAACATAACATCATTGTCGACTTACCACGAGTTTAGTTTCTACGTTTTTGTGCTACATCTATGGACACCAAGCACTTAAGTGGGCGGGATTTAAAATGATAAGGAACAGAAAGCTTCGAATGACAAGTTTGAGTATCACATCGCCGTTCTTTTTTTTACGTAAATAGTATTATTACCGTTGGTTTGTTTTGATTTTTTGATCTGGGCACCTGCTGTAGAACGTATTGTCGTAAACTTTTTTTTTAAAAAAAACAAAAAAAAAAGAGATCCCCAAGGTTAGTGACAGAAACCAAGCGAACAATAGTTAATTTCAATATGGGCAATACGTTTGTACGAGTCTAATCATAAAATGTATAATGCATTACTCTATTTTTGCATTATATTTTCTCTTTTGAAAGGAGTACTCTTACACCGAACAATACACCTGTTTATAATTGAGTAATAATTTAAAATGTCGATCAATTCTTTTTTTTCTCTTTTATATAATCAATAAATAAAAACTCAAACATCAGGAGCAATATACAAACAAACAAATTGAACGGCTTGAATTATCAGCATTTTTAGGGGAAGACTTTCTTTTTTTCATCATAAGCTATAATTAGAATGAAGATGATATTTATGAGTACATGATGAGTCTACGAAGATTGTTTCTAATTTTAAAAAAGGTGATGAACCTCTTTTTCAAACAATACTGATTGGAATGTTCCACAGACACATCTCCATTTCATTTTATCTTGGCGGTTTTTTGTTGGTAAGGTTTTTGGTAAAATTATGCTTTCCGTGTTTGATTAAAAGCTATTTTAACTTGTAATTGGTTTTCTAAAATTAATTTTTTTGGTTGGCATACCAAACCTCGGGTTAATCATCACTTGCTAAGCAACCACTCTTTTTTATTAGTATTACTGCCAAGCAGTACGTTTTTTTTTTTCCTTTGGCTTTATTGCTACTATTTTCTGGATCATAAACAGTAATTTGTTGACTCCTTTTTAAGTGATGATATGCCATAACATAAAACCGATTGAAATACCGATAAGATGGAAATCGCTTATACCTGTTTGTTTGCTATTTTTTTTATTTATTTTTCTGTACATATTTATACGGAAAAAACATATTAGATTTCTTTGATTGTTTATTACTTTTTATTACAATTTTGTTACTTGCAGCATGTCATCTGTTTCTCAGGACGAACTTGGAGTCACTAGAAATATATCAAAAGAAATAGATAATTATCACATAACTCCACCTTTACCTCCTTCTTATGATAGCTGCATCACGATATCTGCTCCACCTCCAACATATTTACAGTCATCTCGGTTAATGTATAAAAATAAGCCCTACATATCTGGTTTTGATGTACCAGTGCTGCCCACCAGAGATGATGCCAGTGATACCTTACCAGTCATTAGTATGCTACCTCCTCGTAGACGTTATAAATATTATTTTTTTTCTTGGACAAGAGACAAAAAAACAGCTTACTTTGGATGTTTTTTGTTTTGTGTACTTTTAACAGCAATAATTTTGCTTTTTACCCTCTTGGTTCCTGCTCATCATCGCGCGATGCTTCGTAATCGTTCATAGTATCTTGTATATATAATCCTCTTCTCTTCCTCTTCCTTTTCCTCTTATTATATATATTTATTTTTTTATGTTTATATGTAGTATTAAAAAATAAACTAATAATAATTAATAAAATAACATGCATGTATGTTATTGAATGCTTGACTTGACAATAATGCTGATTGTTTTTTTTAGTTAAAGAAAGCCGTTTTTTTTAAAAAAAAAAAACAAACAAAAAAACTTTGAATTTGATTATACTTTTTAGTTGATGATGTATTTATACAATGTAGGACTGACCAGTAAACGTAGTTACATATTTATTATCAGCACTACTTATTTGCATATTACTATCATTATAAATTAAAGTATACTGGTATGTATTCCAAACAGTTATAAACAACGGAGATTGTAAATTAAGAAATAATAATAATAATAAATGGTATATATATGTGTGTTGTTTCATTTTTTTTTGATTTTGTAATAAACTAATTGCTAACTATTAGTTCTTCTATTTGCATATTTAAAGATCAAATCATGGTACTTGTATGTGTATGCGCTTGAATGATAATACACTTTTTTTCGAGATATTATTCGATAGACCATCTTTCAGGGCTAGATTTCTTTACTGCTTCTGAGCCATATGATCCTAGGCTTTGCATGTTGAGAGAAGAAGTAGATGCTGCAGCATGTGATACTGATGGTAATTATTAAACGCAAGTTTAGATATTTTTGCTACTTTCGGAATAATGGATTCCAACTTACTGTGATTGATAAGTCCATGATTAAAATTTCTTAGACAAATAACAGCTGCAGGAACAGATGCCTAATTGAATCATTTGGTTAATTCATTATTACTGTTGAATGATTGTATCCAACTGAGACTTACTAAAATAAGCACCATATCGACACATACTATGTTTATAAATAATGGTTAAAAGTAATGGTGTTATAAATCTATATATTTTCTTCAAGTTGTTAAAAGTATAACTTACAGAAAAATGTCAAAAATATTTTAGACCCAATAAACCTTTCAGGATCTTGAGATATCTGCACAAGCATGTAAATGAAATAGGCCATACTTGCCATTGAAAGTCCTATAAATAGATACATGTGGAGTTTCCATTCTCGTCGTAACTTTTTAAAATGGTATGTAAGTATATACTTTTTTCAAAGCATCAAAAGAGTTTGTACTTACACCCCAATAGGCCAAAGCAAGCATTGCAACTGACACTAAGCAACTAAGAACAACATGTTCAATCAATTCTTTTACAATGTTTGACCGAGCTGCGCCATCTGCAGCTTCGGGTAGCCATGCAACAATAAGTAAAACAAGATACTGTATGGAAAATCCCAAGAAGAAGAAAAAGTCAAACTTGAGCAGCATCATAAAGATCTGATACATTTTGTAGCGGTCTACATGCGTGTGATTTTAAGTTTGAAATATTTATTACTACTATTCATGAAATTCGTACCTCTCATTGTAAGATCAGCACCAATCTTCTTATAAATCTGCCAACCAAACTCGAGATAAAGTTTATATGCCAAAAAGCTGAATAAACATGATGAAACAATCATGACACATATCTGCGTGATTTCGGCCCAGCTTGACGCTCTATATGCAGTACCCAAAAATGTCACTACTAATAAAACGCTTGGGTCATCGGTGTTATCAAATAAGGTAGATGACTGATGATACTGTATGACTGTATAGGCACTCATGCCCAATTCAAATGCGACCAGCGCAATCAGTTGGATTGTGTTTTTTTGGAAAATCTGTTATGAAAGGAGTGGATTAAAGTATATATATATGTTAGTAAGTGAATGAATAAATGAAGTAATAATAAAGATGAGAGGAGAAGAGTAGAGAGGGGTCAGTTTAAAGGAGATTTTTAAGGGGGGTTCTTTATATACACAAGAGAAAGTGTAATAATAAAATAAAAAAAACCTTACAGCATCCATGACTAGTATTACAGTAAATACTTGTGCTATAATGAACAATACAAAATAGACCAACAATGACCGTGCGTTTGCATATGCTGTTATTAAGCTTTGACCAAAGGCTCTTTGGTTAAGCCTTTCTTGATTGATGATGTTGATTTCATTGGCATGACAATTGAATATAATGGCTTCGAAAATGATTGCAAGAGTTGCTTGAAGTAAAATAGTAATCACAATAGCACGCGTCCAAGTTGAATCACCAAGCTAAAGTCATATTAGAGTGGATCGAAGTGTTTGTTTTTGTTTTTTGGGTTAAAAATTGGTTTTCTCTTACAAGTCGTGAGACAGCCCACATTTTGTTTTACAAAAAAATACTCCTTTGAAGATATTTAGTGTGATGTGATAATAATATTTATTATTTCTTATTATACAGAATAAAAAAAAAAAAAAGAATAATAATAATAATGATGATAATAAGTATAGACAAAGGGAGAAAAAAAGAAGAGAAGAAAGAAAGATGTAGTAATGTACTAATAGACTCATATTCGAGGGGGCTTTTAAGAAAGGAGGTGATAAAAAAAGGGGAGAGAGAGAGAGAGAGAAGATGGGTTCATTTCTTAAAATATCCGCAATCTTTCTTCATAATATGCTAATAACTATGAAATAGAGTTAGTGTCATTGTTATTTAATGTCTTATTGCTATTGTGATTACCTTTTCAGGGCAGTGCTTATGAAGGTCAGTAATGAAATGCACTGTTTTTTGTCCGTTTAACCTTTATATCCGTAATGATAGCAGTAATAATAAGAATAATAATAATAAGAATAATAATTAACAACAATACTAATAATTAACAACAATAATAATAATAAATAGCCTCTCTATACTTTACCATTCAATATACCCAAATAATAACTTTTCATCTAAAACAGATGGTAAGACAGAGGCTATTCTCTTCATATCAGCCTCCCAATTTGTGTTGCTGTTGGGCCATTTCGTTTTGAATTGATATCCATTATTGGCCATACGTGGACGAATATGCTTTTGGCTATATGTCTGCTTTCGATACTCCAGCATTTCACTGTCAGGATTATTATTTACAACGGGTGATCTAGCAAATTCAGCGACGTTTGATAGAATTTGGCTCGAGTCCATCTTTGACCAATAAGCTCTACACAATTCCGGCACATCACTTGTGTATAATGATAAAATGAGTCAACCCTATACCATTCTACTTGCTAAATCAACTTACGCATGGATATTCGTGGCATATTCCGATGTGTTATCCTTATGACCCCATCCCACCCACTTGATGATATATTTGATAACCTTACCCTGTAAACAATGACATCCCAACATGTCAATACACCATCAATCCATGCATTTCCTTATATACTCTACCTTGTATGATTGGTGGCTCACAATCGATTCAACCTCGTAATTATCATCATCCGTAGCAGCATCATAATTCAATGGATCATCGATTATCTTCAATTCACGCTCTTCATTCGGCGTCTCTTTTTCTTTTTGAATCTGCTTTGTGTTTTCCTTTTTCTTTTTTTGGGGACTTTCACCATTGGCCTTTTTAGGGTAGTTTGATCCCTTTGTTTTTTGACCAGTTACTCTGTCACCTTTCTCATTTTTACCTTCATCTATTTTCATTCGTGATATTATTATTATTATTATTGCTGTTGTTGATGTATTTGTATAGTAGTGATAATACCATTATCTTTGGCAGGTGGCTTTGCCGTAGTTTTGGTCGGTGTACTTTTTGCAGGTGCTACTTTGGATATTATGTTTCTGTTATTTGGGCTTCTTGCTTCTGTGGTGTTCGTTGTTGTGCTTTTGGGCGTTGCTTCTTTAGTTTGTTTTGCAACGACTGGCGCTGTGTTGTTTTTTTTGTTGTTTTTCATTCCTTCATTACTGTCCTTGCTTATGACCTTTGATTTAGAAGAAATCTTATTATTATTATTATCGTTATTAGCAATGCGCACCACAGTTCTTGTTGAAGGGACCCGACCTCTCTCTGATTTGGTCATAGGAAATAGAAAAAATTGGCTAATAAAAACACGATGTTAAAAAAAAGTGAAAACTGGTGTCAAAAAGTATTTAAAAAAGCGTGTTTCAAACACGTGACGATAGTTTCTACATCTCAGGTTGTTACATGCTACAGTTGCTACAATTAAAGCATCTGTCAAGGAGCGCCAAGCCTATAATTGTACCAAACCAAAATATTTTTAAACATATCAAATTTAAAAAGGCCAAGGTAATCCGATCAATGGGAACCATATCCTACTTTAAAAAATACCCATAATATGACTCAAAAAATACAAAGTAGAAATTATGCCTATAGTTGGTAAAAAAGGTTTCAAACTCGGGTACTATTTTTTCGAGCTGGTCCGTTATGACTCAAAAAATCAAATAGCAGAATCCGAACAGGATGCTTCAGATTAAAGAGATATTTGCTATAAGTTAGAGCGATTCTTCTTTTTGGTTTATTCACACATATCAACACTACTTTTATTTATTTTTTAAAATGACTATTGATCAAAAAGTTATAATTATCGGCGCAGGTTTGGGTGGTTTAGTCGTGGCCCACTCTTGTCAATCTCAAAACATTCCATATGAACTATATGAACGTGACAGTACATCAGAATCTCGTACTCAAGGATGGTCCTTGAGTCTTCATCTTGCTATCGATGCTGTTAAACAGGCTGTTACTTTTCCAGGAGCTTTCGATCATTTTGGTGAAACTGTCGCTGTCAACCGTGATGATCCAGATAATCTGTCGTTTAGCTTTATTGATGGTTTGACTGATGAAATGATCTACCATGTTGAGAACCAAGTCCCGGGTTCTGCTTATAGAATCCATCGTAAACGATTTAGGGACTGGCTCATTTCTGGCTTGGACCAGGAAAAAGTGCATTGGAACAAAAAGTTTTCCCACTATGTCTCCGATAAAGATTCACTTACTGTTTACTTTGATGATTACACTAGCGTCAAAGGAGGTATTCTTGTAGCTGTAGATGGAACCTATTCTTTAGCTTGTAAGCAATTAGTTGGTGGACAAGAAAAGTTTGACAAAATGACATCGACTTTACAGGTCCGAAGCTTTGCAGTGGACCGTTGGGTATCCATAGAGGAGTGGGAAAAGTTCAAGAGCATCTCCAAATGCTTTGGTATGGTCGCAGGAACAGATTACAGAGATGGTTCTGCAGCAAACATGTTTTGGTGTATTAATGATATTGACTTTGATCGAAAGGACGAGAAACCAATCCATATGTTGTGGTCATTATCCAAGTATGATGGAGAACAAAAAATCCCCCATTATGACGACCATGGCGAATGTTTAAAGATTTTGAAGGATTGGGCAAAACACTCTTTCAAGCAAGATGGACTATTTCAGCGACTGATTTTAGAGACACCTCCTGATTCTCAAGTGTATCAAATTACTATTCGTGAAAGGACCCCAACCTTGGAATCTTTAGCAACCGACAAACGTGTTTTCGTAGCTGGTGATAGTGCCCATTGTTGTAGTATGTTCCGCGGTGAAGGTAAGCTTTAAAATATTTCCAAGTAAAATTCAATTTACTCACCGAGATAATTAGGTGGAAACCACGCCATGTTGGATGCTGGAAATCTAGGTATACAGTTGGGCTTATATTACAGAGGTGAAAAAGAATTGGATGATATTCATCAGGCTTATTATGACGAGATGGTTACTCGTGGTGCAAAAGTTGTGGCTGACTCACATGATGCTGGAATCAATTACCATTTGCACAGGGACAGAATGGTTGCTACATTTAAGACAATGCAAATAAACATGAATCAATAATTATATGTATAGTGCGCCCTATTTATTTTTTTACTATAATAAAAAATACATTGTTTATTTCAACTCTTTTATATTTACTTGAATGATGAATGAGTTGGATTATGTTTATTAAAATTCATCATGAGAATAGTGTCTTGATTCAATATCCTTGACCCAATAAAGAATTTCATGTTTTTAAATCAAAGAAAAGTTGAACTTGCATTGATTTTTTTCTGTGCAATTTATCCATCAGAAAAACATGACATTTATTCCTTAATAGCCCCCATTCATCCTCAAAAGATGATTATTATCTCCATTAAATTTTGCTGAGGGTTATAGGAGGTCGGTGAGTTTACCATAAAGGCGAAATATAAAGAAAATATTCAAAGAGGGCCTCTTTTAAAGATCTTCATCTTCCTAATTAATTGTACCATTGTATACAAGTAATATCTGCCGTATGACGGTATGATCTTTTACTATAATTAAAAGATCTGACTAAAAAAAATTGCTTGCTTATCTCCCTGATCAATTGACCCTACATTTAAGCAAGTCTATTACTTCCAAAAAAAAAGGGGGGCACTTCTTTAGAATATTAGCATTTGATATTGTTCCAATTCAAACATTAATAATCGAAATTCATTGAACAGCATCAACTTGTTTTTTATTATTTATATAATCTATTTATAAATGTACAGACAATTATACACCCAGGCCAAAATATACCAGAGGAATCCACATCAAGGTAGCACTTAGTACAGGTATCGTTAAATTGTCATCCAATCCAAATGCCAGGTCGCTGATTCCTTCCGAGAAACTAGTCACAAGACCACCATAGATAGACAGAAGAGTCAATGGAACAGGACTGGAATCACTATGGTATGACAAACTAAAATGTGACCAAGGGCTATTAAACAGTATTGTCACAAGCATTCCGGCAAAGAACGCACCCAAGGAACCTGCCAATGTCTTTCCTCCGTACCTTGGGGTATATTTTCCCCATAGTCTACCACATACACTTGCTGTTGGATCTGCCCACGACAAGTAAACAATGGACATGGCAGCTATGTCTGTGGGATAAAAATTCAAGACAATGATACAACCTAAAAAAAGACATGCTTATTAGATATGGCATCTCTTCGGGATCCTCCGACTACTTACCGGCCAAATAATAAGCTGTGCCATTTATCCTCATATCTATTTCTGATTGTCTCATCAGAGGTCCCAGTACTTTACAAAACATACGATTGAATCGTGGTGAGTTGAATCGTACCAATTCACCAGTTAAAACAATAAACAAGATTGCACTAAGAACTGGTACAGCCTCTCTTGCTCCATAACCGAGATCGTATAAGAAAATAGATAGAAAACCTGTTGAAATACGTTAGGATACTGACAACATGCTTGAATTTTAACTTTATTACCTATTGAGAAATGATACAACTTGCGAGGAATTTCCCAACTTCCTTTAGGTTGAACGCGTGAAAACTCTTGATTTCCCTGCTCAGCTTGAGTAGTCATGCTATAGATATATCTCAGATGGTAGGATTAAGCAAGAAAGTAAAAAGGGTAAGGAAACAAAAAACAAAAAACAAAAAAACAAAACAAAAAGAAGAATGAAAAACGAAATAAATGAATTGCATTTTAGATGAAGGATGCTTTACATATGACAAAGCTAAATCACATTGTCATCCTAACGTGATAGCAAAGCTAATCATGTATCCAGAATGGAAAGAAGTACAAAAATTCCAGCATAAATGTGAAAGGTATCTTGCACATGAAAATGGTATCTATTCATTATCAATTTGATCACATTACAGCCAACTCAATCACGCTCCATCATAAGACCCACGCATAGTACTTATATACTCGTATTTATCCTTTTATTTTCATTAATTATCTCCTTCTGGTCCCTTTTTAGTAGAAGGAACATGTCCTGCTTTCAACAAACGTTCTAATCTTGAGATTTCATCAAGAGATGTTGCTTGTTTAAGTGCCTCCTGTATTTACCAAAACATCAATCGAGTTAGATGCGATAATGAAAAGTACAAGCATATCCAACTCACCTTGATCTTCATTTGCTCATCAGGGGTGAGGCCGTGACTGACACCGCCTTGGTTCTCAAGTCCCTCTCCAGGTTCAAACGTCTTTGTCTTATTGTCTGTGAGTGATTTTGCCAAATCGTTGTCTGTGCCATCCTCCTTTGCAAACAGTGCAGCTGCTTCTTTTCGTTCGGTTAATTTGACCTTGTTGAAGTCCAACACACGAACCTGGGGCAATTTATAGATTATATACAAACGATAGTGAGGTTTCTTTGCGACTGGATTATCCATCACGCTCAAATGTGTCAACTTTTTGCATTGGATTAGAGGCTCTAGATCGCCTAATTCACTGAGGGCGTTGTTGGTAAGAATGATGGTCTTTAAATTGGGCAAAAATTCATGAATACCGCCATCAATTTTACTGATACGATTGCTGTTGAGGAATAAGTTTTGAAGTCTATTCAAGCGAGGAAAGTTACCGAGCACACGCAAGTCGTTATTTACAAAGTCAATAGTGTCGTTAAGATCCTTTTAATAGAAGGTCAATATACATACGCAAACGATATCAACTAAATAGCAAACCTTTGTAACGCCAAGGTTTTCAATAACAGGGATTTTGTAATCTTATTTTTATTATTTAAATCATCAGTCGCGTGTTAACAGCTTTTTTTTTCCTTTATAAATAAAAGCTAAATACCTCGGAGAATCAGCTCACGGTCACCCACGGGATTGATACGAGAAACACTGTCAGAGAGTAAATCAGCTGTTAACTTCATGATGGCGCTTAAAGATGAATAGAAAACGTATACAAAAACAAAACAAAAAACAAACTCAACTTGAGAAAATGGAGCCAAATGTTCGTGGCTTATTTATTCACGTGATATATTTTATTTTGATTATGATTTCTCATCAGGGCTTGCAGAGTTGGCCTCCTCTGCTTTTAGAATATTGGCATCATCATAGAGATCTGGAAAGGACTTTGCAAACTCTTCTGATAGTAAATGTCGGAAGTCCTAAAAGCAAAACGGAAAGCGTTAGAAGAGCATATTTTCAAAGTGTATTGCAATTACGTTAACAGCGTTTATTTTGCCGTTTGTATGTTGATTCTCTGTTGCAGCTCTATCTACAAATCCTTGGGTGAAGATATCAGGGTTCTTCCCATGTTCTACAAAACTAATAATAACAATATATTCGTATAAATTATCGATGATCCGCTCTATATCCCACCCTCTTGCTTTTAAAATTTACTTTATTACTTCTTCCGGTATAAAGGCATCAAGCCCATCTTTGAGTTCATCAACTGTTTTATAATGTTCAAGGATGCCATTTCTATTAAAAGCAGCCAATTTAATAACCCATTTACATTTTGAAAGAAAAAAAAACCCAGTAAATTTACATCTTTTCCCACACAAGCTTATTTCCGTCTGGTTGAAAATCATATACAACTACACTCAATTCGAATAACACCTGTAATAATTCATTTAATTGGTTTTCTAAAGATTCACGTGTGTTTTGAACTTCGTCTGGTTGCATAATGATAATGATAACAACTGCCAAGCTGAAGCCGTGCGTGTGTTTTATAATATAAATATAAAAAAAATATATAAATATATGTATATAAACGAGTGAGTGTAGCGGATTGAACAAAAACACAAAAGCTTACTGATTGTGGAAGAAAGAAAGAAGGAATGAAAGTGACTACTTTTATCCTTTTTAAGTTTAGACTGTTTTGGTTCGTCACCATGGCAATGTTGAAAAGATCAATTTTTATTGGGATAAGTAAAGAATTCCATTCATGTTGGTTATCCTTTCATCATATAAAAGAGAAGTAGTTATAAATTGAATTAGATGATCAATTCATCTATTTTATAAATATATAAAAACCATTCATGTTGCAGAACTGTCCGACTTTAGATACCATCAATCATGCATTCTATATTAGAAATCTGAAACGCTGTATTATCGATTTATTCTCGTATTTTATCTATAAGAATACAAGAATTATACAATATGAAATTTCAAATAGGTCTTTATCAAGTAAATTGATTAGATATTGAATTCATGTACAAAAAAAAAATGACAGAGCTTGGATCAGTAGTTATCTTGATTACAAGTTGTTGGCATAATAAATAAATTTAATAGATGCTCAAACAATAGCCTGTCGCTTTAAATAATAGATCGTGGTGCTTTGAACGCTTAATCATCCAAGGTTTTCTTTTTAAATATTATTCCTTCATCAATAGTATGAAAAGAAAATATTTCTGGAAAAGACAGCAATAAACTTTAATGATGCAGCATATCCACAAGTGTGGTGTACTTAAAATCATTAAATCAATCTCCCGCCTGTGCTTTTTTTGTATACGGAGGAAAACACATACTTATTGTTAGTCTTTAGTGTAAATAAGGTAATGTTTTTAATTTCTTTTCAATATCAAGTCCGATCTACGTTGATCTGCAGGTCTGAGGTTGAAGGGAGTGATAAGGTACTTTCTGTAAACACACTACCAATCGAAAACAAGACAAAGGTGGCTGATTTCTAGTATCTACTTTTGATCAAGATATATTTTTTTAGAAAAGCAAAGCAATTCAAATGTTTACATGTAAAATGGTTACTGGGAGCACAATGCGTTATTTATAAATTCCTACTTGTACAAACTTCTTTTTCGGCGACAACCCCGTTTACAAATGTTTCTTTATGTCATTATATTACCACCTTATTATATAAAGTCAAAGTTTCATCTATATTTATCATTAGTCGTGTATTGAATCCCATTTTGCGGTTGGAAAATGATGCCTTGAATTATTTTGATTCATCCTACCACCCATATCATTCTTGCAAACTGACATCCGCATTTTTTTTTAACTCTCTTTGGGTTCGTGAAACGACCGAGTAATGGTTCTTTCCTTTTGTAAAGAATTGGGGATTCATTTCCACTGCACGAGCTGCAGATCGGACTCAAATTGTGTCTTTTATCGGGACTTGGACTCTTTCTGGGTATCATTAGTCGCGATGTATGTACCTATTGTATCAATAAAATATTTGGATGGATCAAAAACATTGCCCTATTCATATATAATATTCAATTTAGAAGCTTGTATTTGGCTACTTTTGTTAAACTTTGGAGGTTTTTTATTCAGTGGTTTGTATAGCCACAGACTATGCATATATGCAGTCCCTTATTGGTGTGCGTTTTTTCCCATAAAGCAGCATTTACCGTTGGCACTAATGCGATCAAGCGTAACATGTACTTATGTCTGGATCGAAAAGGAAAGGTATAAAGAGAGCACGGAGTTATATCCAAAGGAGCAAGAGATTAAGCATCAACTGACTTTTTTTTTATTTATTTATTTTTTCTCGGTACCAGGTAAATTTTCAGTCAAATGAATTGTGATGTTCTATTTGACACTTTCATGATAAACATATCCACTCCATACAAAGTTTGAATATGAATTCAGCTTTTTCACCGCTATAATTGATAAATGTTCTATCAGGAATTGCGAGAAACTTTACCTCTTAAATCACCCACCATCCGATCGGTAAGGCATAGACGGTACCCGCTCAGCGTTCTGCGCTCCTCAAATTTGACAAGACATGTAAATATTCGGTTAAAAAATCCTGGGTAAAATTAAGTAAGCATTTAAAAAAAAAAGATACATGTTTGAATGCACAAAATCAAATAAATTTAATATGTGATCTCAAACAAATTTTTTTGGCAAAGTGCGGATCAAGTACTTGTACTCTAAATTCAATATACATATATACTAGTTTATTTTTCTGCAATACAACAAATAGATACATAGTGGACATCATTCGTTTGGTGCTTCCAAACTCAGAGCAAGTGGCAAGAATCGGTACTGAACCGGGCCGAATGAAACTAAAACCTTGTTATTGAATTAGGAATAGTGACTGAGACTACATATATCTATATAAACACCTTAAAAATATATAGTTTTTTTTAAAAAAAAAAAAAGTTACTTTAACTTTATTAAAAATTATAAATCACAATGGTAGCTAGATCATTGCCATTATGTAAGTTTAGAAACTTGGAGCACAAAGAACTATATGCTGATTTTTTTATCTTTAGTTTTAGGACTGTTTGCTTTAGCTAGTGCACAGTTAAACCAAACATCAAATGTTGACTATAGTGTCATTAATCTTTTGAACGAAACACATACTATGGGTGTCATCGTTGATAATGTTACCTACCGCCTCACACCAAAGGAAGAAGCACCCATTCTTTACACCGGTAGTGCGCCAGCTGCCAAATCAGGCTACCGTTATGTCAAAATCACAAAGGAAAATAACAATACAGAGGTAGAGCCCTTCCTTCGTCAGCCTGCTAAATCTAGCACTCCAAATGAATTCTTCAACAGATCATGGAATAAGCGCGACTTGGCCAAGCTACCTGTGCTTTATGAACCTTTGGATCCTATCAACCGTATTTCTTCTGATCTCCATATTGATGGCCAAATTCCAACAATTCACTTCACCGGAAACCAAACTTTGATTAACGCTATGCACAAAAATATCAGCAGTGATGCCGATGTAAAGGGAAACTTGACTTATATCAGTTTAAATGATACTCTAACCTATGAAAATGTCGAGATATCTTTGGCTGGTCGTAGCTCTCGTTGGATGCCCAAGCTCTCTTATAACATCAAATTAACGAAGAAGGATAGAATCTATGACTACAGAAAATTCAAGCTCAGAGCTTTAGCAACCGATCCATCCTACTTGCGTGAACAGTTAGCCTATGATAGTTTAAAATCAGTAGGTCTTTTATCAGCAGAATTCACATTTTGCCGTGTCTTTATGAATGATCAAGAGCTTGGTTTGTTTGGTCTTATTGATACCTTCCAAGATCCCTGGTTGTCCAACGTCTTCAATGGTGGTGAGACATATAAAAACGGTTACTTATACCAAGGCTCATTCCAGACCTTGGAATCCGGTAAGCGTAACCAAATATCCGATTTAAGCTATACAAGCAATATTTCAGATTACGGTTTGGGTCAGTACAGCATCAAGGTCGAGGCTTCCAATGGTGAAAAGGATAACTATGAGCCATTGATGGAGTTCACCAAGTTTATCGCTGAGGCTCCTACAAACACTTCTAATGCTGTTGAAGAATGGAACAAAAAATTATATACCGATTCATTCCTTCGATCGTAAGTACTCTTTTTTGTATATATATATATATGTGTGTGATTATTGGGGAATACTTTATTTATTAAAATGATTCAAATATTATAGACTGGCACTCGAAGTTCTTAATGGCTATTCCGATGGTTACTCATCCATGGCTGATAACTACTATGTATACCAAGAACCAGAAACTGGAAAGTTCTTTTATATTTCTTCTGATATGGATATGACCATTGGATCCTCCATGTTTTCATTAGACGATATGTATAGCGGCAACTACTCCACTTTTCCTGGTTTTTCTACTCGTCCATTAACAGAAAAGATTCTTCAGGTTCCTGAATTTAGACAGCAATATGAAGATTTATTGGTTAATTTCACTAAGCATTTAATCAACCCTGTTGTCATGAATGATCGCATCAACAACTTGACTTCTATGTTGGAAGAGGATGTTGCTTGGGACAAGACCTTACCTCGTGTTGGTATCAATTTGTTGGGTGAATTGGCATCTCAAATGACCCCCAATACTACTAATACCACCAATTCGGTTATGGCCAATGCTGTAGGATCTACTATGCCTGGTCAAATTAATATGACTGTTGCCACTGATTTTGCTAGCAGACTGAATGCTTCGATTCCTTTCCAGCAGGCCGTTAATGGTCCCACAGGTCACATCTCTCTTGCAGGTATCAAAGAATGGATGAACACTCAAAGTTCCAACACCTTAAAGTTCTACAATACCACACTATAAACTCTGTATTTTTTGTTTTATCTCATTTAATTGTGTATCTTGCACTATTATTATTCACTAATACTTTAGACACCTGTAACATTTCTATTAATAAAAAAAAAAGTTTCTATATATAAATACATGTAAAATAAAGTTCCATTGCTCCACTGAATCTTAACATTTACATTGAAATTAAATACACGGATTTTATTTACTAATAACAACGACTCTGCGTAGTTTTTACATAAAAAACATTTAAGCCTTGAGAACACGCTTTACCAACTCCTCAATGCCTTGGTTTGTCATGATGGCATTTTCCAAACTCTTGAGTGCATATTTAGCCAACATGTCAACTTCAACGTTCACACGATCACCAATCTCCTTTGTTGGCATGATGACATGGTTCTGGGTATGGGCAATCATCATAATGGAGAAAGTGCGTTCGTTATCATCAACATCACATACTGTTAGTGAAGTACCATCCAAACAAATAAAACCCTTTGGAATAACATAGCGCATCATATCATTGTCTTCTTCATTCAATTGGAAAGTGAACCAGATTGAATTACCTTCTGGTTTGATGGAGATGATCTTTACGGTGTTATCAACGTGTCCCTGTACCATGTGACCACCAAATCTCTTTTGAGAGTCCATAGCGCGTTCCAAATTGACAGGACTTCCCTCCTTCAAATCGCCTTTATATATATATAAGTTGCTGATACTATTATTTGGGCTAGATTATCCTTACCGAGATTTGTACGTCTTAAACTTTCAGGAGCAACACCCACCTTGAAAGAATCCTTATCAAACTCTGTTACTGTTAAACAAGTACCTGTAAAGAGTCCTTCGGTTAGTCTTCCGTTTTATATTCTACTTTGCACAAGTGATTTACCATTAATGGCAATGCTGTCGCCAATATGACAATCAGTCAAGATGTCTGAAGCATCAGAAACGGTGACAGTCCAACCATTTCCGCCAGATTCTGAAGTGTCATTCTCCTGGATAGAGGAAACTCTGCCTACAATTTCAACAAGGCCGGTAAACATTTTTTTTTGTATAATAAAAGAAGAAAAGTGTGTAAATAATATTAATAATGACATTATTAATATTTTATAAGAATCAGCATGAGTTAAAATCAGTCACAATAAGATTTGCCCGCATTCAAACTTCGACTGAGCTCTATTTGTCATCCTTGTACTGACATGGTTTCCTGTTCCTTTTTGCTTTAATGCCTTTTCTGTGTCAAGTAGAACAAGTCACCCTTAAACAGGGTATTGCCAATAATTGGGGGGAGGGGTAGGGCTTAAAAACATTGCCGACAGTTACAAACAATAAAAAAAAAAACACAAAAAAATGAAACAACTTTTGCGACTCTTCCCCCCCTCCTTTTTTTTTTCTGTTTGCTATGAGTATCCATAAATATACTTTATTAAAAGGCAAAAAAAAAAGTATTTCATTGGAATGAAATTCCAGAGTGGATGAGAGATAATATCTTTATCACTGACGGTTATCGGCTTCAAACGAATAATTATACGGATTGTTTCAAAAGCTTATTCTATCTTCATAACGAGAGCGGTAAAACTAATCAAATGGGCCATATATCAACACTCATCCATAATAGTGAACGTGTATAGTCATCTGATAGCATTCTTCATCTTTGTTGGTTTTGGACTTCATTTTTTATGGGCTCAGCCCTTTTTAGAGTCTTTAACCGTTTTCGATTATGCCTATTTTTTCTTATTTTTGGTGGGTGCATTAATATGCCTTGGATTTAGTTCATCCTTTCACTGTTTTGCATGTCATTCTGAAAAAGTAGCTGCTGCATGGAATAGATGCGATTATGCTGGTATTACTTTTCTGACTGTGCAAATATATGCCCATATAATTGTATATTCATTTTGAAAAATATCTAAAATACCATCGACATAGGGGCTCCTTTTTTCCTCTGATTTATTATAGTTTCTATTGCCATCAGTGCCTTCAAGGTAACGTCAGGAACATAGGATATGGTAGCGCTTAAAAAAATGGTTTTACTTGTTTCTAAATTTTATTTAAAGCTGTGTACCTGGTTTGTATAGTTACTCTGGGTTCAATTACCGTAAGTATTGTCTTTTCTTCTTTTCTTCTTTCCTTCTTTATAGAATATGTCCACACTATCCACACTAGAATTAATAATAAAAAACGAATAAAGGCGACGGTGACCTTGATGAAGCATTTTCGCACACCAGCTTACCGTTGGGTTCGTACCTCTCTATTCCTCTCTCTTGGTTTGTTTGGTTTGATTCCTACGTTTCACCAAATTTCTCTCTACGGCGTAAAGTATAAGAATTTTTTTTTAGATGACCAATATTGTTATTAACCTCATTATCATTTGGGGACAAAAAAAAAGCTGGATACTTCCTATAAAGCGTTGGCTCTTCT
This sequence comes from Backusella psychrophila, assembly GCA_024139485.1. NCBI lineage: Eukaryota > Fungi > Mucoromycota > Mucoromycetes > Mucorales > Backusellaceae > Backusella > Backusella psychrophila. The sequence continues at coordinate 48,699 of VCJK01000853.1, read as the reverse complement.
AAATACAAAGTTAATGGCTGGTAGTTACATCACTGGTGCTTTCATCTATGGATGTCGTATTCCCGAACGCATTTTACCTGGCCGTTTCAATTACTTTGCAAGTCGATATGGTGATTCGAATAATCGGAGACATAATATTAACGTTGATGTGTGTATATTAAAAAAAATGATAATGTATATATAGGGTGCTTCTCACCAGATATTTCACTTCTTCGTTGTGATTGCTTTATTTTCACATTATCTAGGTGTTTTGATTGCTATGGCATTTTGGCATGATCCTGAAAACAAGCAGTTCTGTACTACGCTACCTTAAACATGTCAATTGTAGAGTTATCCTCTTTTTTCTTTTACCTTTTCATTATTTTGTGTTTATGAAAACAATAAAATAAGTAACGAGCAAAGAGAAAAAAGTAATCCTTGTGATCGAAAAACAAAATATAATAATTAAATGGTATCACGCTTTTGAACAATAAAAAAACGAAAACACTGAGTTTATAAATTTCTGAGTCCTCAATTAACATCAAAATGCTCTTCATCTGCGTCGAGCTCCAGCTTTTATTTTTTCGTATTTTTTCAAATTATTTTCAACTCTACTACATTTATCTTATTGTAACCTATGCCATCTTAATGACTACGAAACATGTATTATCTTCATTGTTTCTGATTGCCCCCTTTTTAAACATCAGAATGCGAATTGACAAGATACAATTATATGTGACACGAATTCACATTCGCATTAGACTTTGAGTTGAACTTCCGAACAAAAATCACCTCATTAAACAGAATTCCAACAGTCTCTTTTCTTCGGTGTCTCTTACCGAAAAGTCAACTATTTAAACACTACTTTCCTAATTCTTGTTTATTTTCTTTTCTTTTTTGCCTTATTGTTATTTAATCAGATAAAAATTTTATTTATTTATTTATCTAAAAATAAAATCGACATGAATTCAACCATGGCAGATATACCTGGTGGGTACCAGTTGGGTTGGCTCGAAAATCAATGGGAAGAACTCTATCGCGGACGCAACCCATTGATTGTTACTGGCGTATTGGCTTTTGTCATGCATGAAATTGTGTACTTTGGTCGTTTTGTTCCTTTCCTCATCTGTGATTTCATTCCCTATTTTAAAAAATATAAGATTCAACCTGTAAGTCTGCTTTTTGCATTATTTCCTTTTTTTTCTTCTTCTAACTTGCTTTATAATAGAATAAAGTAAATACCAATGCAGATTACTGGAAATGTACCAAGCAAGTGTTATATCAGCATTTCTTGTTTGAAGGTCCTCTTATTTTCCTTTTCCACCCCATGGCTAGCTTATTCGGTATGAACATCAGTGCACCTTTCCCTGAATGGTAAATATAATTACAAGGAGTGGGTCTATTAAGGATTTATCTAAATGTCATTTTTCAAATATATAGGAAGTATATTTGGCCACAGATTTGTGTCTTTTTTGTTTTCGAAGATACCTATCATTATTGGGTTCATCGCTTGATGCATTATCCACCTCTTTACAAGAAGATCCACAAGGTTCATCATGAATATGCCGCTCCTTTTGGTATTGCTGCTGAGTATGCTCATCCTCTTGAAACGTCAATTCTGGGCCTCGGGACAATTGGTGGTCCACTTGTATACCACGCATTTAATAAATACTATCTCCATACTGGTCCTGAGTGGCAGCTTCATTTGTTTACTATGCTTTTCTGGATTGTCATGCGTCTCTTCCAGGCCATTGATTGCCATGCCGGTTATGATTTCCCTTGGTCACTTCGTCATTTTATTCCTTTCTGGGCCGGTGCCGATCATCATGATTATCACCATATGGCTTTCATTGGCAACTACGCATCTTCTTTCCGCTGGTGGGATTATTTCCTCGGTACTGATGTCAAATATCGTGCTTACCGTAAGCGCCAAGCCGAGGAGAAGCGTATCAAAGAGAAGAAGGGGTTGTAGTTTTTTTTTGTAGTATTTTTCTTTTCAAAGGCATTTCTTTTTTTCCAATTCATTTTTCGTTTTCTTTTTTTTTAAAAAAGGAAAAAGATAATACACATCACATCATTTCATAATATCTAAATTCAAAAGCTTAATATAATAAAAAATCACATTTTAAATCTCCACATATGAACAGATCAGATAAGTTTAAACGGACACATCTGGACTTCATCGTGGCTCTGAATTGCACAGGTATAGGTATGACTCACTTTTGACATAGTATACTTTGGTATTCTTTCGTACAAATTCTTGGTGCAAATAGAGTAAACTTGAATAATAATCATAAAAAAAATGTGCCAGGGTCTTTTTTTATCTTTTAGAAAATAAAAAGGCCCTTTGGTTTCGCAATGACCCTTAAGATCAAATGAATTCAGCCACAGTTTGTTTTAAAAGTAGGCCCAGACCTGTCTTTTGATTTTTCACTAGTTTTTTTAAAAGTTATGCAGAAAACAAAATTTGATTTTTTGATTGGTGACATGCTATTTTTTTACTCTTTAAATAAAGTAAAACATAATAACTGCATTATTAATTGAAATATATTACAAAAACAACAAGAAGAGAGATAAGGCGAAAAAAAAATAAAGTACAAACACAAGATGTTTATACAATAAACAAAAAATAAACAAAAAATATCATGTTTTATTATGTGAGCTTTTTATTTTTATTTTTATTTTTTTGTGCGAGTGTTTGTGTTTGCAATAAAGACATATATATTATATAGATTTACACTTGATTATGATATATATTTGCTAATGTTGCTCATATTAAAAAACGCGTATTGTGTTTTTAAGCAACAATCTTCTTTGGTCTTCCACGGCCTCTTTTAGGAGCCAAAGGATCAACAATTTTCTTCTTGAGGTCTGACTTCTTGGATGGTGGCCTTCCACGGCCTCTTTTTACCACGGGCTAATCAACATGAAAAGTTTATCATCTTTTATTCTATCCTTTCCCACTCTCCAATCATCTCTATATTACCTCATCCTTTGATGCAATGTCCAAATCCTTGACTTGATCTTCCTTATTTTGCTTATCACTTTCCTTTACCTCCTTTGTTTCGCCTGTCTCTTCTTGCTTTGGCTTTGGAGGTCTTCCTCTCTTGCGGGACTCTCCTGCAGCTGTCTGTTCCGGCTGCTCTGTCTTTGAAGCGTCTTTTTTAGTAGGTTGCATAGTTTCTTTAAGAGAAAGAATTAGATATAGATAATAAAAAAAAGGAAAAGGAAAAGGAAAAGTTAAAAAAAGAGAAAAAAGGGGGAGGTGCAAATGTCGA
>VCJK01000853.1:627-22906 GCA_024139485.1 Backusella psychrophila | reverse complement strand
AAAAAAAAAAAAAAAAAAAAAAAAAAAAAAAGTATTTCAACTCAATTTTCTATTGATTCAAACATATTCTTTCCCTTTTTCTTAACAAAGTTGACAAATGTTTCGCAAGATATTGTTACCTGCTGCTGTTCGTTTAAATAGCGTTCGCCCACTCACTACCCTTACAAGACAAGCAAGACCTTCAGCTGTCTTTCGTCATGACGTCCGTACAAGTTTGTTAAGCAATCTAAAGATCTCCCCAATCGCTTCTTTCCTTCATACACAGACCGCAGCCCCTACTGCAGTTGCTCAGCTCGAAACAACCATTGAGGAAGATGTAGTTGAAAAGGTTCAAGCAGCCCGTTTTGATAGCGTTAATATTCAACCAGCAACATTAAAGGCTGTTGAAAAAGTATTCAAATACCAAGAAATGTCAACCGTCCAGGAAGCTGTATTAAACAAGTTGCCCAACGAAAAGGATATGTTTGTAAAGGCCAAGACAGGTACAGGTAAAACATTGGCCTTCTTGATTGCTGCCTTGGAAACATCAACAAAGAATATGGAGAATTTAAAACATTTTGATGGTACCTCCATTTTGGTCATTTCCCCCACTCGTGAGCTTGCCAATCAAATTGCGGATGAGGCAGACAAGTTGACATCCTTTTATCCATTCAAGGTCCACTGTATGGTCGGTGGTGATTCAAAGAGAAGACAGGTATCAAAGTTGGAGCGCAGCCGTGCAGACATTGTTGTTGCCACACCCGGTCGTCTCAATGACATGTTGTCTTCAGTCCCCCGTTTCAAAAAAATGTGTGAAAATTTAAAGGTACTTGTATTGGATGAGGCGGATCAGTTGTTGGATATGGGTTTCAAGCAGGAGCTTCAGCGTATTTTGAACCAGCTTCCAGCACAGAGACAGACTATGCTCTACTCTGCTACCATTTCTCCCGAGATCCGTGAAAATTTAGGTAAATTTGCCCTCTCACCTGAATATGATTTGATCGACACTGTTGGAAAAAATGAGGCCAATACCCATCTTCACGTCAAGCAATCTGCTTTGGTTGCCCCTTATACCGATCAATTCAGCTTGATTCGTGATGTGCTTCAAACAGGCGAAGCTGCTCAAAAAGGAAAGGTGATTGTTTTCTTACCTACTACAAAGGCTACTATGGTCTATTCAGAAATTTTCAAGAGACTCTTGCCTGATCGTACTATTTATGAAATCCACTCCAAGAAGGGCCAGGACCAGCGTTCCCGCATTGCCAGCAGATTCAGAAGTTCTAGTAATAGCATCTTGTTTACATCTGACGTATCTGCTCGTGGTGTTGATTACCCTGGTGTTTCTCTTGTTGTCCAAATTGGTGTACCTTCTACTCGTGAACAATATATTCATCGCTTGGGTCGTACAGGTCGTGCTGGTCGCGAAGGTGAGGGCCTTATTCTTTTGGCTCCCTTTGAAAAGGAATTCCTTACAAATGAAATTGCTGATCTTCCCGTACAAACTTTGGAAACTCCTGAAATAACTGCTGATGACAGATTAGAGACAAAGCAATCCATTGCTAAATCATTAAATATGATGGATGAGGAAACCGTTAGAGAGGTTTATACAGCATATTTGGGTTATTGTAAGTTTAATTTAGATGTGTATTTGAATTGTTAGGCGAAAATGGGTGATTTACGAATATATACTTTATTTCTTAGATTCTGGAAGAATGGGCATGTTGAATCACCGTCGCAGCAAAACTGTAACCGAAGCCAATGCATTCCTTGAAGGACTTGGTATCGAAGAGCCTCCTTATTTGAGCGAAAGATTTTTAGCACAGATTGGTATAGCTGAACCCAAGAGAGGAGGTGGTGGTAACAGACACAATAACAGATCATTTGATCGTCGCGATAACCGAAGCAATGATCGTTCCGGTCGCCGTAACGACGATTTTGGATTTAAGAGTCGCTCTAATGATAACTTCAGATCAAGTCGCCGTAGCAGCTACAATGATGATAAACCCAGTTTCAGCAACCGTCGTGATGATTCCAATTCTGGCTTCCGTAGTCGCAGGGATGATGGTGGTGATTCTGGTTTCCGTAGTCGTAGGGATGATGGTGGTGATTCTGGATATAAGCGCCGTAGCGATGATGGTTTTAGATCTAAACGCCGTGATAGCTTCCGTGAAAATAATGATGACTCTGGATACAAACGTACTCCCAGACGCGATTTCAACAGTGAGGCTTAAAAATCCCTTGTGTCATGCGACGACTATTTTATGTAAATAGAAAATTCTTAAATATAATCCACCTTTACCATCCCCTTCCCCTCTCCATCCCACTTTTCTTTATCATTTAGACTTTGTTTTATTATTTTTATTTTATTTTTTACATATAAAGTTAATTAACAACACTCCATGTTGTTTAATGCCATTTCAGTTCTAGTTTCTTTGTTTAAAATAATCATTGGCGTCTATATAAGATTGTAAACCACCCACATCAATACGACCACTTATGGGGAATGTGGCAACCTTAAAGCGAGGGTAAAGGTACGACAAGCATTTACCAGTAGCATCGTAGGCTTCTTTAGGTGCATTGTTGTCGATACAGCCCTGGATAAACTCTTCAATATAGTTGATTGAATCACGATGGAAAAGATAAAAGCAAGGACATGCTGAGCGCGCAGTTGTTTCATCGGCACCTGGTTTTTCCAAGAAACTAGTAATATAACCCCCATTATCTTTTTCAATAATACCAAACTTGTGTACGTCTGCATCAGGCACTTGATAAGTTGTCACTAAACAGGAATCTGTAAGCTGATCAAAAGAAGCAAGGAAATCTTGAAGGGCAAAATCATGTAAAAACAAAGTATCTCCTCCAACCACAAGTACATGGTCTTTCTTCAAGTCAAAGTGATTAACGCCAAACAGGATATCAGGCACAGCGCCCAAACGAGTCTCATTGGTCTCGGTGCCATCACTCACAATATGATTTAATGGGATAGTATTGGCCTGAGCCCAGGTACAAAAGCTTTCATAGCACTGACCATTAGTTACAACGTAGATATCATCTTGGGTGATATTATGAGATTTAAAAAGCTCGACCCAGTGTGTGATAAGAGCATCTTTATTTCCAAGTGGTAAGAGTGCCTTTGGAACACCCAACAGATGACTGTATTCAGAAGATGCTTTTAAATCACGTTGAAGACGAGTGCCATAACCGGCGCCTAGAATAAGTACTATACATAGCAACAAGAAACTCACGTTAGTAATGTCAAAACTATCATGATGAGATGATGACTCGAATTACCTTTGACCATTTATTTGAAAAACTCGGGATAAAGGCTGAAAACCAACAATCGAGCTAGTTTTAATTATTGTCTGACATTCAAAGCCATAAAAGTGACGTTCAGTCTCATGCTGATCACTTGTGTTCTAGCTGCCATTTTTTATTTATTTATTTATTTCAATATTCTATAATACATCCTTAAAGGTAATTCCCCTCATTACCATATTTATTAAAAGCAATTATTCTTTAAATACATGTACCATTATGTTATTATTCTCACCAAGTCCAATGCTAACAATAAAAGTTACCTGATTGGCTCGGACAAATAAACAAATTTTCCTTTGAAATTAATTAATTATCCTCCGAGGTAGTGGAGCACTTTAGCAAAAAGCTTATTCCAACCTTACTTATCACTGGTTTCTTTGTGATATTGCTAAACCCACATTTATTTTGGCATAGGGTTACATATAGTACCTCTCCATTAAGGAGCTATATGGAAAAGAGTCAAGCCTATCCCTAACAACTAGGGTAAGAAAACTATTGCATCAAACAACAAAATATTATGCCTCGTGTGATTCGACAACATTAGGTCAATATCAATGTGTATCTTGGACGAAATACAACATTCTCTCGCAATTTAGATCTTCTATAGTGCTGTTACTAAACTTGAATTTGAATAAATTCAAATAATGACATACTCTTTGGAATGACGGATATTCGTTCTTCTCCAAAAAAAATAAGTGAATACTGAACTCTTATTTAATATACTACAGTGGTATTCTCGCTTGTCGTAATATGGAACACATTGTAAAGCATATGCTACTGCAGGGCCCATACTACATCAATACAAATAATGCAACAGAAGATCATTGTTACTCAGCATATTGACTAAAGGATTACTTTTCAAAATTGTAGCGTGTAATAAAGCCCTGGGTTCAATTAACGATTTTTTTTTTATCCTATTCACCACCACATCCAGCGAGGATGGAAGCCAGTAGTTCCGTCTTGACGTATCCAAATTAGTATAGTTTTGTATTCACAGACAATAGAGCATTATCTCGTTTGTCTCTATCTAATTTTTGTGGCAAATAGGATCGTTGTGCCATTAATACCTTTATAAACTAGGAGGATTTGGATTTCATCAACCAAACTCTTAACCATCAAGCACCTATGTTTTTAAACTACTCTCTCCACTAATACACGGGTACGACGATCCCTCGATATAATCATTTAAAAATGTGCTAATTGTCTTGGAGGCCTTTTATAGATTTGATGTTCATTTAACAACTTTGATAGTTATAACTATATCCCTTAATTGCAATAAAAATCCACTTCTTAATTTGAGTTAAAAAGCGTTACTCTTTCTAATACATTTTATGTTGTTGGGGTGCTTTTTGAAGATGAGTCATTCTTAATAATAAAGAGTCTGGAATTTTTATTTTTTTTATTAACAAGTGGTTATGTAATGAAACACTTTGTTTCCTAATTTCTTACGAGTTGGGCTACTGTTTATTAAATGAGATTTTATAGGTTAGGATGTCTCGATAGGTTTTTATGATGGCTATGATTAGCAAGAAAAAAAATAAGGTGCACCATTATATATGCTAATACTATGCAAATTAAACTATAGCTGGCAAAAAGTATCTTTCCCGGTAAATGAAAAGCTTTTAAAGAAGCCATGAACGAAACGATTCCAGTTCTACTGTTACTAATATCGGTTTCAATTGTTTCAAAATAGCATCTATTAAATAGAATGCACAGAATCAAGTAAAATATAGTATACCTATTAATATATTTTTATGTATCTTATGAGTAAAAAAGAAATCAATTGTATTATTAATCAATTGCCCTCGATTCAAGATTAATTTTAAAATATACATATGGTATTATTGGTATTATTTTGAAGCCTGTTGCTCTTTTTTTTTAATTATATTAGTTTATGTGTTGGAGCACATTTACCAACACTTTTTTTTTTACGTTAGTTTTATATAAAACAGATTGTTTGCACTTTGATATGACCATTAATAGATGGCTGTTCGTTTACTAATCGTTTGAGTAGTCGATACATTTGTATATCATCTTTTTACAATAATATGGCGTGATTTTTTTTCTTTGTAATAAAGTTAGAGTACTATTTTATAAATATAAAAATATTGAGTCATTTAATGATACACATATTCACCAACCCAACGTTACGGTTCGCAATACCCATTTTTAAATTAATAAATATAGCCATCAAATATATTTTAATTTTAGGCTAAACATTGACATAAAACTCAGTGTATGGCTGTCAAAATAAAATATACCTCATTGTGAATATAGACTTGATTTATTTAGGCGGTTTCCCGAACTGTCAAACTCATATTAATTTTTCAACTTCATGTTTTATGGTAACCTTTGGCTATTTTTTTTTAATATACTTGGTATTTTTTATTTATTTTTAAAGATTTTAATAGTTTTTTTTTCCACGTGGGTTGGAATTATGTACAAAGTTTTTTTTATGTGGCGGAGTGATTGTAAGAAAAAAGCTGGAAACAAAAGAATTATGTAGGTAAGGGAATATTTGCATCTATGATGTGCATGTATAAAAGGCAATATGATTAAAAGTGCTATACAGTTAGCAATGCTGGTTGTGAGGTTGATCTTAATGACTTCATCGTGGTGCTATGACGTTCCATAGCCGCCATCATAAGGTATTCGCCTGCTGTGATTGGCTTGGTGTACTTCGTCCGCCCTTGTATAATTGTAGAACGATTGGCTTCATTAATATACTCAAGTGCATATCTTGGACCCTTGTTATTATTACAAGTAGAACTTCTAATATGTTTACTTTGTAATTGATCATCAGACCATCGTACAATCATATCCCCAATATGGCAGACGATATCACCTTCTTGTGGAATCGCTGGTACCCAGGAGTTGTTGTGAAATACTTCAAGCCCCTCTTGACCAGGCTGTTGAAACAATAAGGAAAGTGTATAGATATCTGCTGGTTGACTAGATTTACTGGTTGGCATTTCTTTTTGAGCTTGTTCGATAAAGCGCATACATCTTAAAGAATTTAAGCAATCTGGTTGAGTGATATCATGACATCGAGTAAAAAAATCAATTGGGAAACCTAGTCCAATAGCGAAACAGGTCAAAAGTTGCTGTGACACACTGTTACAACGTTGCATAAACATATTCGCTGTATTATCAAATCCTGGAACATCTGCTTCGGAAGGACGCAAATCAGAAGCATTATGGAAAGATAGCTGGATCGATTCTTTCAAGTCAATTATACCGTTAGAAGGTCGAACCTGATTAGTTTTAATAAATTCGGTGTTTTAATAAAATTATATGACAAGAGGATTAAATGAAAAGTAATTTACCTGTGAACGTTTTTCCCAACCAGCATTTCTTGGAAGGTCCATTTGATAGTTTTGTTTTTTCTCATCTGGTAAATCGAAAAAATCATTACTTGCATTAAACATGTTGTGGGTTTCATTAAGTGGTATGTTATGGTTTACAACTTTTTTTTTAAAAGAAGATATCAGTTTTTATTGCGTATTTAGTCATGTCAATAATGTGTTTATTACCATAAAAGAAACCATCTTGGGTTGCTGCTTTAATCAGATCGTAAGCAATCGCCTCACGGCGATTATCGAAGTCTGATAAGTCGATTCTCATAAAGTCATGCATTGATAAGATAAAGAGGGAATATTGACGGACGGAATCCTGTCTTATTATATATATTTATTTGGTACTTTACAAAAAAGGAAATGGACGGAATCACTGGTATATTTTCAAGTCTTTTTTGAATTCGATAAGCCCCGCCAAGAAGAAGGTATTCTCATTATACCCACTCACATCTTTGCCTCTTTCCATGTGACTATGAAAATAATTTTTCAATGTTCTATATTCAAGAGTGAACAATGTGCTGATTTAATTTAAGAATAAGGTGTGGCAAAAAATAAAAAGGTTTATAAAATATACTGTCTATAAAGAGGACATGACATTGATTTTGAAGATACATCCTATGATGATAGATATCAATTATCTTTTGAGCCAATTCCACTCAATCAAACCACTCCAAAACCTAATCTTATTCATGTATATGTTACAACAATACCTCAAAATAGAAAGTGTGATAACCATTATACAATATGTCTTTTTTTTTTCTCCTTCCCAATTGCAATGTGTGGAGTAATCGGTAAATAAAATATCGAGTTTCAGCGTAAGATAATTGCTCACTTTAATGGATCCTGTTAACATCATGGTGATTGCGTTTCCTTATTGTTTTACCTTAACATATTATAGTCAGATTTTAATTGGGCCAAGGTAACATGTTACTAAAAATTCTATTTTTTGTGTCTCAATACAAAATATCATCATCGTATTTAAAGAAGATAATTAGCCTTTTTATTAGTGCTAATTGACCTCAGGTAAGGCGTTTAAATAAATAAATCTTACTTTTCAACTCTCATTAGATGTAAACAATTCTTTAATAATATGTATTTGAGATAAGACACTTCTTGAGAAAATAAATGATAAGAAAGATTAAAGATAACAAACCACCTTAATTGGGTAAAAAGAAATAGTGGAATACCATTTAAATCAACTCGTCTCAAAGTGTGATTTCTTGGAATTTAAACCCAGCCCTGTTTTTTTTTTTACACATTTCCTTTGGGTGTACTTGTACTATCATATGGATTGTCTATCAGAGTGAGAATAACCATAGATAAGTCAAATTAGTATAAAAGAGCACAGTGATTTTCTTTGTTTATTTTATTATCTTAATTTTATTGTCTGTTATTCGTTTATTAATAATTGAGCCTAATTGTTTAATGACTGAAGCAGAAAAATACACACAGGAAATAACGACTGAAGGCGTCGACGAAGTACAGGACCTTTACCCAGCGATTGATCCGCCTACTACGAAATGGTCTAGGATGAAAACAAAACTTACAACACGAGATGGATGGATTGGTGACTACGATTATCGTGCTCTTTGGTAAAACACTTTAGAATAAAAACCACATACAAACTATAGATATTTATTTTAATTTTTTTTGATTTAGTATGCCGTCTATTCCTTTTATAACTAAGAAAGCGAATAGGTCACCTTTTTACGGTCCAGATGATGATATACCGATCCTTGTGACTATTTTAATGGGTCTTCAACGTAAATAACTTGTCATTTAGTTTTGTCTATAAACCTTTTTATTGTTAACCGAGCATCTCAACTTTTATATTGTATTTGTGCTTTGATTAGATTTTCTGGCTGTAATCGGAGGCATTATTTCGCCTACCATTTTGATATCTGGCTCTGGAAGCAGTTTTCTCAATCTTGATGAAGAAACAAGACGTTATTTGGTGTCTGCGTCCTTGATTTGTTCTGGATTAATGAGGTATTACTTTATTTATTATTAGTACTATGATTACAGCAGAGCTAATTAAAATGAACATCTGCAAATAGTTTGGTACAAATTATTCGTATTCGTATCCCAAAAACTCGTTACTTTATTGGAGCTGGTTTACTCCAAATCACTGGCGTTGCATTTTCAAACATGCCAGCTGCTCAAGCCATTATTGGAAACATGTATAAGAGTAAGTTGTTAGATATAAGAATCATATATACATGAAGACTAAAACTATCATGAAAAAGGTGGATCATGTCCTACTGAAGTTTTAGCTGATGGTACAATAAATTACTTGCCATGTCCAGATGCTTTTGGTGCAGTCCTAGGAACCCAGGTAAAGAGAGAGAGAGAGATTTAATATTTTTCTTAAAGTAAGAAATTATATAGACTAATATACAAAATAGATGATTTGTGCACTCTTGTCTATCGGCATTAGCTTTTTGCCTCCTCGTGCTATCCGTAAACTTTTCCCTAAAATTGTAATGGGTGTCGTTTTGATCTCCATTGGTACCTCTCTAGTTTCATCTGGTATGAACAATTGGGCTGGGGGTGCTGGTCCTTGTAAGAGTAGGCCCACTTCCGGTAATTTTGTTCTATGTCCAAGTATAAGTGCGCCAAACGCTCAGCCCTGGGGTGGTCCTGTCAATTTTGCTCTCGGTGCTTCTGTCTTTTTTACCATTATTTTAATTGAGTTGGTTGGCTCTGTCTTCCTTAAGAATATCTCTGTTGTTATTGGACTATTAATCGGCTGTATCATTGCTGCAGGTGTTGGTATGTTCGACAGCTCTGGCATTATTGCTGCTCCTGTCGGAACATTCTTGTGGGTCAAGCATTTCAAATGGTCTGTCTATGGACCTGGCATCATCCCGTTTCTATTTGTACAGCTTGATATGATTATTGAATGCCTTGGTGATTTGACAGCTGCTAGCGATGTTTCTGGTTTGCCGCTTGAAGGCAAAACATTCGAAGAGAGATGCCAAGGTGGTTTACTTGCAGATGGTATTTCTGGTATCTTTTCTGGTCTTGCCACTAGCATGGGAGTAGTTACATTTAGTCAAAATAACGGTATCATTGCTGTAACTCGTTGTGCTAACCGCCGTGCCGGAATTGTTTGTGCTGCACTTTTGATCATATGTGGTGTGTTTGGTAAAATTTCTGCAGCATTCTTAGCAATTCCAAGTCCATTGATCGGTGGTATGACAGTTTATTTGTTTTCATCTGTTGCTACTTCAGGAATAAGAATCCTTGGTTATTTGGATTGGACTCGTAGAGATCGCGTCATCGTTGCTGCTTCTTTAGCATTGGCTTTAGGTGTCTCGCTTGTTCCCACCTGGTTTACTTATGTCCTTCCCACTTTTGAAAATGAGTCACTTCAAGGATTAATGGATGCTATCACTACTGTTTTTAGTACAGGTTATATTATTGCTGGAATCATGTCGATCTTGCTTAATTTAGTCCTTCCTTACGATAATACTGGTGCTGATGATGATATTACCAAGAAAAAGAACTTTAGTGGTGCTGCCCGTGCACTTATGGGTGATATTGATATCAACAAAAAACCTCTTTCCGACGAAGAATCGACTGGAACTACTTCAATAGATAAGAGGTCCATTTAATTCAATTTTTTCTGTATATAATATTTTCTATGAATTTACATTATTTTGCTACCCAACTATTATTACCCAATTCCTTAATATTTTATGAATATAATGATGTAAAATGATACTTTTATTGTTTATTTATGATACATTGAATGCGTTTCCTTTTTGCAATTTATTCTTACAAATCAGCAATTTTTACAACTTTCTTTCCGTTATTGTTACCACGAAGAACATCGATCAAAGCCTGAGGAGTGCTTTCGATTCCCTCTGAAATATCTTCGCGATACTTAACCTTTCCTGAAACCAACAAAGGAGTCATTTCCTTGAGAAATTGGGGCTCGTAATCCATATGATCCATAATAATAAATCCTTGGATAGTGAGTCTCTTTGCAACGACATTCATCATGTTGTAAATAGGATCAGGCTTTGTAAAATTGTACTGAGATATCATTCCACATGCAATTATACGACCGTAGTTGTTGGCATGCTTAAGAACCAAGTCAAGCATCTCACCACCCACATTTTCATAATAAATATCAATACCATTAGGGAAGAGTTCACCAAGCTTGGCATCAATGTCGTTTGTCTTATAGTTGAAAGCTTCAATACCAATAGATTTGAGATACTCCACCTTCTCGTCGCTACCAGCAGAACCAACAACATGAAGTCCAAGTGCCTGACCGATTTGAGAAACGATTAAACCCACAGCACCTGAAGCGGCTGATACATAGAGTGACTCACCCTTCTTGGGTTTACCGATGTTTTGTAAAGCCCAGTAAGCAGTCATTCCAGGCATAGCCAAAACTATTTCGCGGAGAAAAGAAAAGAGTTTAGTGATATTAGTTTTTGCTGTTTTTATTTTTCATTATTACCTCCAACGTAGTGGCTCAAAGGAAGACCATTCTCTTTGGCATCATTACGAACAACATATGCATGCTTAGCATAATCAGCACTGACTTGGGAGTATTCTTCAAAGAGACCTTGGGCAGTACGACCGTAAACCAAATCACCAACCTTGTATTCAGGGTTGTTGGACTTGAGCACCACACTCATAGTATCACCAGTCATGGTCTCTCCCAAAGGAAAAGCTGGAGCATAAGACTTGATACTTGCGTCACGCATACGTCCACGCATATAAGGGTCGACAGAAAGTACAAGGTTTTTTAAGATAAAGTCACCATTGGGAAGCTCAGCATCCAAGTCAATGGTGGAGTTTTTGATGGTGATATCCTTATCAGCAACAGGATAACCTTCTGGGATTTGAGAGAAAATAACTTGCTTATTGGCAACCATTTTTTTTTTAAGAAAAGTAAAGTTAAGAAGAAAAAATGAAATGAAATTGGTGTATATGCATAATGAGTTTACGTGTTTATATAGTTTGGCTGAGATAGAAATATTCAAGACAAACTAAACATATATTACTCATCATGCTCTTTATTTTCTCAATCGAGCTTTTTCCTTCTTTTTGATAACACTCCGCATAGTCAGGTAGGTTGACCTTTTTACTTTATGATTTTGAGCCTTTATTTAATAAATGAATTAGTAATGTTGCACAAAGTATAGATCCGGTTTTTATATATCAGTTAACGTGGATTCTATTTTGACATATCAAAGGCTGCGCATACACATGGTTGGCTTTACTTTAAAATTACGGTCACAGTCAATTAATAATATACCTGAGATTGCAGGTTTTGAAGTGGTCAAAGATGAAGCAGTTAAAACCAGCCTCGCTGATTTTAAAAAAAAAAAAAAGATATGCTTATTAACGAGATGACAAAAAAAAATGCGTGTTTCATATTATCAGTCTTAAGGTTTTTAGTCCAATACAATTAAATGTAGGGACCTGTCATGCAGAAAGAACAACAAGGTTAAAAAGCCCTGGAAAATACCATTAGAGTTTAGTCAACGACTGGCGTTTTTTCAATGGTACTAAAAGAGTATTAAAAAATAGTCGATGAAACTGTTAAGCATTGCTTTCGACTTGACATGGATTCAAACATTTTGCTGATTAAACTATTTGGCAAGTATTTCAAATATAAGCGTTCTTACTGTTTCCTTAAAAACTTCTCATGTATAAATTGTCATTTAACCTCAGTTTATCATAATTAGAATAGCCATTTGATAATACCATGGCTATATTGATCCATGAACTAACATTTGGGATTCTTTTAATATGAGTTATTACTGAATTACATAAACTATATTCAAGTAGTGACCCATTTTTCTAACGTATCACAGTATTGCAACCAATTTACTCGTGTATTTTTTTTTCCTGCGGGAAAAAATACAACAAGGCAAGGAGAAAGAAGACCAAGAGAAACAAAATAAGGAACAGAAGAAGGGGGAAAACCAAGAGACAGGTGCGGATTGAGATCAAGGAGAAAAAGTTGGAAACGCGAAAGGCAAAATCCGAAGAGAAAGAGAAACTTGACAAAATGAAGAGCAAGAAGACAATTGAAAAGGAAAAGAAGAGAGAGGAAGCCAGGAGAAAGAAGGAGGAAAAGAGGAAGAAGGAAGAAGTGGAAATGTATGACTTTATTTTTTTCCAACTTAATGCCAAGTACTAATCTTTTTCTTAAAGAGTCAAGAAGCCCAAAATGAATCACATCAAGAAGCCTTTCTCTCCATCGAGTGCTAAAACGCTAATTGCTTTTGGTGACGGAATGTATAACAAAGACACGGTCAAGATTAAAGGTCAAGAGTCAGGTGTGACCGGTTTGCTAAGGAAGAAGCTTATTCAAAGATCGAATAGTTTCCACAATGTCATTGTTGATATTAATGAGTATAATACTTCACAAGTACGTATTATTAAGTATACAAATGGTAACTCGATTAACATATTGTATGCAGGTATGTAGCTCATGCCTGGAAAAAAAAACATGAAAACTACTGTGAAAACTACTGTGAAAACTCCATATGGTTGGCCTAACGTAACTGTTCTGGTTTGTAAACACTGTGAAACAGTTTGGAATCGTGATGTAAATGCATCGAAAAACATGCTCAACATCGCCACAGCTATATGGAAGAATCTTGGACGACCTGTTCAATATAAATCAACAGAATCACCTCAACCAACGAGGGTTTCTCCTTCGGGAGGTTAAGATATCTACAGTAAGTTACAGTCACACCCATTTGTCCTGACTTCAAATTCTAATGATTTCCTTTTATAAACTAAAATTAAATAGTTGTGTAAGACGGCGAAAATCAATATTTATCAAAGCTAAAAAAGTAACAGGCTCATGCCAAAAGTAATCGGAGTGATTGCTGATATATTTGTTGTTGTTTTTTCATCTTATCATTCATACATATTTTAAA
This sequence comes from Backusella psychrophila, assembly GCA_024139485.1. Classification (NCBI taxonomy): domain Eukaryota; kingdom Fungi; phylum Mucoromycota; class Mucoromycetes; order Mucorales; family Backusellaceae; genus Backusella; species Backusella psychrophila. Next base: position 9,339 of record VCJK01000853.1, on the reverse strand, counting down.
TTTCTTTTTATGTCATAACAAATAAGATTCCGATTTTTACAATTTTCACGCTCGATCAGCACTTTCTTCCCCAAAGGTTGTGTTGCTTTACACATTTGTTCAAAACAATACAACAAAAAGTTCCTGTGAACTGATTTTATCACGCGCTGAGTTCCTTTTATGGAAACGATGATAAATCCTGAAAAGTAGGCGTTTTTCACTCTTCCACTCTTTCTCTCTTTTACATCTTTAAATATCTCTTATCTATATATCAATTAATTTAAATGAGTTTCTCTACAAGTTTAGGGAACCTTGTAAGGGCATACTCCTTTGACTTTATACCAGGAGAAGAAACAAACTTTGAAGATTCATTAGGTGGCTCATGGTAATTTTTGCTTTTTTTATTTTTCTCATCAGCAACAACAAAACAAAATATTAAGAGAATAACAATAATAAAGGTACATATCACCAGAAGCTCACGGCATAGAATTCTTAACAGCTGTACCTTTTTATCTTTCCATGACATTTTATTACGGAAATAAAGCCTTGTTTAAAGAGTAAGTTGGGAAAGTGACAAGTAATATATGAAACTAACTATATTATACAGCAAGACGAATTATAGTTTATTGACTCAAAATAAGAAAAACCGACCTGCAAAATCATGGCTTGAATTATCATGCTTGATCACTATGACTGCCTCGTATGCAGTCACAGTGATCCACAAATACCTTACAGACACAGAGTTCTTCTTATTACAGGTAAGGTAAATGAATACACATTAACGATATCTACTTTATATATAATAACAATATGTAGCCTTGCCATGCAAGTGCATTGTTATTAGTGATGATTATGGCTTGGCCCGATAAGGCTAACCCATTCGTTCCTCAACTGCTATTCAATATCTATATACATACACTGTGGGGATCTGTTTTGGCATTGTTATTTCCTGATTTAAGAGACCATGAGTTACTAGGTGAAATATTTAATTTTTTCCTTGGTAAGTAGGCAAATAGGAAATATGGGATTGGATGTAAAGGTTTAAACTGGTGTGTTTTGTTTTATGATAGAGCATACCCTTATTTTGGTGTTGCCATTTTATTTGGTATTTACCAAGCGTTATGTGGTTTTACCATTTACCAAAAATATGGCATTTTTTAGCTATTTCTTGTATGCTGCCTATCATTCTCCCCTCCTTCATGTCGTGTCACTTTGGTCTGGATACAATATAAACTACACCCTTGTTCCCCCTGCACGTAAGTGTTTTTTTTCTTTCTTTTAAATGCCATCGTTGCTGATGTTTATATATAGTTTGGTTCATGGTCGCAGCAGGTGGTTGGTATAGACTTGTTTTGCATGGTGCTGCTTTTCTTTTGATGTTTATCACCCGTGGTTTTGTGGAATGGTATTTAAGGTTGTTTTCATTAGATACAAAGTCTAAAAAGAAAACAGCATAAAACGTGTAAAAATAAATCAAAGAGAAAGAAAGAGATGATATACAGAAAAGAGAGTATGTATACAGCAGATAAAGTACCCCTTAACTGCATAGACTCTTTTTCCCTTGTTTTCTTCTTTAAGAAAAAAAAAAATCGCATACACACAGAACATTTATAAAAAAAAAGAGGAAAAATTGCAAATACATACGTTTCTTCTTTTTTTTTTGTTTTTGTTTCCTTAATTACTTTAAAAATGAACGATAAATTCCAACTTTGGTCACCACCAAAACTTGATCTATCATTAGACTCATTCTCGGATGATCTTATCCAACAGTTTGATACTAAAAGACATCAAAATGTGACCACAGTAACACCACCTGAACACAACCCGGAACGGGAAGTCATGGAAACTATGATTGCATCTCCAAAACAGCCAGACTATTTACCCCATTCGCCTGTATCGTCTTCTTTGCCCTCGGAGCATGATACTAGCAAAGACGAAGAAGAGAAAGATGAAGATGAAGAGAATGAGGGGGATGATGATGCAGAGGTGGAGCAAGAAGAACAAGAAGAGAAAAAAGAGGAAGAGACACAATTAGATGAAGAAATTACTGAGCAACGAGTTAGCAATGAAGTAGCAGTAGAAGAACAAGAACATGAAGAAAATGCTTCCTTACGTAAATCATCATCGCTTTCCCAGAGAAAAGTCAGTGAAGAGGAAATAGAAAAGAAAACAAGCGATGAAGTAATAGCTGCAGTTAGTAGTAAAGTAGCTCCGCCAGACATCAAGGCAGTCTCGGTACCTGAGCAGCTACCTGTCACACCAAAAAGACGCTCTTTCTTTTCCTTTAGATTTTGTTAAACCCTCTTAATATTAAATATCATTGTTGCTTTCTTATTTAATAAATTAATAAATAATAAAAGACAGAAAATATATGTAAACTTGTTTTAAAAAACAAACTATCTATTCATTCGGCATAAACTTGTATTTTGTTACGCAAGGGATTTCTTATTTTCTGCGAATGTTTTCTTTTTTCTTTTTTACAGCTCAGCTAAAGGAGGCTTCTTCTGAACTCCTGAGTTACCCTGTTAGTGAACGTCATATATTACTTTTTTTTTCTTTTTTTTTTTACTATTATTATTCTTTATTTAGCTTATTCTTAAATTCCTGATTACGATTGTGAGAGCACCATAACATAAAAGGAAAGGAAAAATATATAAAGGCAACCTGTACCAATATATTTTTATCAGGAACTCTTTACATAAACTCTATAAAGAAGTCTTTTGGTTCTATTCTAAATATGAATAATAGTAAAAAAAATACACGTTGTATTATCAAATAAAATATATTATACATGATATACATGCTTTAATTATAAAGAAAAGAAATAAGAAGGGGTTATTCATTATATTACGATTACTACTAATCATCAAGCTATTACTATTATAAATTATTCGTCGGGTTCAAATATTAATCTGTAGTTTTCAAGCACGGTTTGTACAACTTTTACATGTAAATGCGTATCCGTTAATCTTTGAGCATCTTGCTGTGATGAGATGGTTGAAGGTTGATCTCCACCTAAGAATGTCATACCAAAGATGGTGGCCAAGTTGGCGGTATTCATCTTGTTATGTTCTTGATTTTGCTGAATGCTATGTTGTTATCAAGTATTAGTTACCATTCATTTCAAGGTTGGCTAGTATGTACTTACTGGTCAAGATGACGCATGATGAACTTCAAGATTGCATAGTTTGCATCAGGCAAATCATTAATAATCGTATGAAGTCCCAATACTCTCATACGATCATTCTCAATACCTATAAAAATACATATTTTTAGTCAACCATTTCTTTATTTACACTGTTACTTAATATTTAAAAATACTTACGTGCTGCATTCATAAAATGTTGGTAGGCTGATCTGGGGAAAAGTGGATCAGGTAATTCGCGGAACCAGAGTTTTAATACACTTGTAATATTGTTGATGTCGGTTATACTCTCATCATTAAAAAGATTGACTGATTTGCAATCTGTAGTACTATATTATTAACAAATATTCATGTAATAGTTGTGATTATAAACCCTACCTCTATCGAATTGATTCTTTAATCGTTGAATCTGTGTACTTGTACCAGACAAACGATAAATACCCACGGTTTTCAAGCCTTGAGCCTCGATTGCTTCCACACACTTTTCAACAAACAGAGGTACATCCTTTCCATCACGTTTCATCAGTTTCAATAAATCAACACCAAATACTGGGTTTGGTTTTAAAATAGTAAGTGCGGTCGGAGACTGGAAACTCCAAATAAGTAACGAGATCATATAAAAGCTAATTTTAATATTCTTACCATGCCGTATTCTTTATAAGGTATATCATCTTTATTCAATCTCTTTGAACGCTTCCCGTAATCCTTAACATATTCTGCGGTATCACCTGTATAATCGATCTTTTCTGTTAATGATCTTAGCCCCGTACCCTGATCATTATCCAAAGCCAAGCCATCCTTTGTTAGTCCTTCCTCAAAAACATAGGCGTAACGTGCAAGTTGATATCTCATGGCAGTACAGCATTCATCACCTATACTCTTAAGAGTAATGATGTCCGAAGGTAATTGGTTTTGAAAATAATCATGACGGGCTGCGTTAGTTGATACTAATTGGTTCTTGTAACTCGAATGCGCGTATTCGGCCTTTGAACAGGATTCATCTACTTGCTTCTTGAGCTTTTATTTATTGAGAGAAAGAGCTTAGAATAATATACATAGAGAAAACATGTTGTATACTATATATTTTACCTGAGCAGGAGTCTTGTTATTTTTAAATAACCCTTTTTTAGGAAGATGGTCGTCATTGCTATTTCTTGCCAAGATGGCCTTTTCCCAATCCTCACTGGTTGCTTCGTATTTTTGTTTACTCTAAAAACAATAAACAAAAATAAGTATAAATGAGGGCTTGTCATAATAAATAATTACTTTATCAAGTGCACTCTCTGATTCTTGGCGATTTCTATTATGTTGTAAACCGATTTCTTTGACTTGTTTTCTGCTCTTTTCGGTATCTTTACACATGATTTGTACATCATCAGCTACCTCTACAATATCAGTTGAAAACTTGACTCGCTGTTCACCCAACGTTTCATGAACTTTTAAAAACGAAGACCAAACGGATCCAAAAGAACTATGATATCAAGTCAATATTATTTCTAACAGCATATCACTATAGTTATTTTATTTACCCAGCTTTCGAACTTGATTTATCGCTTGACTCTGACATGGACTGTGCCAATTTAACCATTTGTTTACCATATTCCTCTTCAATGGCAGCCCTTTTCTTTAAGAATAGTGCAACATCCTAAATCAAGAATTCAATCAATATATCTAATGTCACACACAATATTCCCTCTTTTATGTTATTTTACCTTTGCTGTTTGCATATCATTTTTAACTTTATCCAATAAACATTGAAAGCCACCCTGTTATTAGTGGTATTATCATCAGTATTATTATTGTGAATGCTTTATTTATTATTCATATTCTTGTTATGGAGCTAAAAGAACTTACATCAAGATCTATCAATGTGCTGACAACCTCATTGTCAATGGCATCAAACTGTGAGACAGCAGCTGTTGTAATTTGAGTAGGTTGCATCTCATCCTTTCCATCAGTCATCGTTGTTGTTTCTATGTTATTGCTGTTACTATGATTCTCTGTTTGTATTTTATAGCTCTCAGCCAATAGCATATTTTAGAAAAAGAGAGGGAAGAAAGATTTATATATATATAAAAAGTTTATCATAGCAAAAAAGAAGCTAATTTATATTTATAGTAAACCTTTCACGTGGTCTTAATTTAAATAATATTCATCGGGTTTGGAAACATATCACAACGAAAAGGGTCTTTTTTCAATAATAGTTAGAGATCAGAATACAATATTTATTACCGTGTTAAAACTTTCACATTTTGCATTAGTGGACATAGTTTAAACTGTCTTGAAGGAGAGAGTCAACTCTTGTTTTAGCCTGTTCATTTGTATAAGATGACGATTTTGCACTATGCCCTCAGTATATTGAAATGACCATGCATAATATATGAGACGCCACAAGAGGAAAAGCTGTATTTAGTTTTGTGTCACTGTTTGTTCTCGTTATATCAGAGACATGATTTTACATATAGTTTAAACAAATGCATACCTAATTGATCCCACTTTCTTAGTGAAATGACCATTGTTGTTGCCTATTTATAGCATTGACAATTACTCCTTATTTATCAATATCAACTCTAAAGATTGGTGAAGCTATGTGTTAATAAGAACGAGAAGAGTAAATGTGAATTCAATAACAATGGAAGCCAATGCATTTGTTCTACACCGCAAAAATAGAGATTAGGTTATATATATATATGTATGATTTTATTTTAAAATTAATATATGAGCAGTGATACTTTTATATAAGTATAACTATGTATTTCCTATTATAAGTTGACATGAGAGTAAATATATCAATTTAATTTTAAGAGTACAGATCCATTTTAGAGATGATATTGTGTAATTTTCTATATTTGGAGCATTGAACTTTATTTGTAAATTTTGGTGCTTTGTACCTATTTGACTTCTTATTTGTATACTATATTCTTTAAAAGTATGTATATCGAGCATAAGAGAATGAAAAGGTCTAGAGAATAAAGCCATTTATCTCAAAATATAAAAATCGTATTTAAACACAAAGGCAAAACATAAATTTAAACAAAAAGATAGAAATATGTTTTTTATTATAAAAATAAAAAAATGACAAAATGACAAAATGACAAAATGAAAAAATGAAAAAAGAATTAAATCTTTTTTAAGCTATCTTTTTAAATGAATGAAGTGATTTTTTTTTTACTTGAGACGCTTGAAGTTATCACGGTTGCTCTTAAAGAAGTTCTTCAAGTTTTGAGGTTCCCTGTCCAAGATTCCCTTAAGATCGTCACACTTGAGATCTTGATAACCTTCATTGGCAGATCTCCAGAACTCTTCCATGGTTTCAATACACTGGTCATTCAAGAATCTGCCGAGAGGCAAAGTAGCAAAAGTATCACGCTCACGGCGACCACTTTCTTCAAAGCGATGCTGTGGGCGTTCACGGAAGTGCTTGTTATCACGCATCTTCTGAAGATATTGGAGCATTTCCTTGCCAGAAATCTGGTTAAACTGAAGATCTTCACGGTTGAGACCCTTGCCCATGTCTTGGACATGATCCTCTGTGGAACGAGCATGATCAGCGCAGAAGTTGTAGGTATTCTTGCGAGTGCTATCAGAGCATCCTTGCTGTTGACGGGCCAAGCGCCAAATACCTTCACAGACGTCGTTAAGATCAACAGCACACCACTTTTGACGTTTTTCAACAGGCAACGAAAGCTTGTTCTCGTTCTCAATCTGAGGACCCATAAAGTAGAAGAGCTGGTTGAAGACAGCGTGACGAACGATGCAGTGATTTTTGCCTTGGAACTGATCCTTGACCTTTTCTTCAATGCGGCGATACTCATTCAAGTTGCGGTAGCTTCCAGATTGAGCACTCTGTTCAATACAGTCAACACCAGTGCTATGTTAAAATAAAAAGTTAGAAAGGTAATATACTAAGTAAATATTCAAAGTGATACTTACATGGAAATCATAACAAAGTGATCAACGTCAAGATGCTTAGCAACCTTGATAACATTCTCAGCCTCTCTCAATCTTTCTCTAGACTGTTCAGGAATCAAGATGACATTTCTGGCATCACGAAGGGCTTCCTTGACGTTGCTTTCATCATTGTAGTTGACCTCCTTAACCTCGGCATTCATTTCCTTGAGCACATCCAAATTAAGTTGGCTGTCACGGCTACGAGTCAAGACACGGATACGGCGGGTAGAATCAGCATCCTCACGGTTTCTGATTTTCTCCAACATAGAGTAAGCCAAGGCGTAACCAGTCAAGGAGTCAACGTTGGTGATGACACAGACATTGGAAGAGTTGGAAGTAGCAGAAGAAGACATATTTTGATATGAAATTGATAAACTGAAGAAACAAATTTTGGTTCAAAATCAGTTTCTTTATATACCTTTTCTTTTCGAGTAGAAGCCACAGTTTTAAATAGAAATTTAATACATTAAGAGTTCACACGATGGGATGGATATGAAACTGTTCACACGAAAGGCTTGTTCATCCACTCCTTGACTTGTTCTATTCTTGTGGAATCGCTTTTTACTGTTTATTTCAAGAAATTAAGAAAAAATTTAAAATTAATGAGAAAAACTATAAAATTAATGAGAAAAACTATAAAATTAATGAGAAGAACTATAAAATTATTGAGAAAAACTATAAAATTATTGAGAAAAGTGAGAAGAATTAATGAGAAAAGGTTGATGAGAAAAAAAAAGGGGGGTTAAGAGGTGGGGGGATAATCCCAACACTTTTTGCAAAACTGCAATACACATTTGCATTCAGATAGTGAGGAGGATGATTTAATTACACAAATATTTGTAAAGGGACCAACACTTTTTGCAAATGTGTATTGCAGTTTTGCAAAAAGTGTTGGGATCACCCCCCACCCCTTAACCCCATTTTTTCTTCTCATCAACCTTTTCTCATTACTGTCTTTTTCAAGAAAATGAGAATAAAATTCAAATTAATGAGAACAGTTTTTCAAATTGTTGAGAAATATTTTCAAATTAATGAGTAAAGGGAGAATACTTATTGAGAAAAAGTGTATGAGAATATATTCCTGGTATAGAGGACTGTATATATTATAGTATAACCCAATATATAATGGAACAATTGAAGTATGTTCATGTCTAAATGGGCCTTACTTACCATAAATTCTATTAAATGATATTGAAAAGTATGTATAAAAATTAAAGTGAATTGATATAGGTTGATATGTCTTGTTTTACTCCCTTAATACAGTCGTCCAAATTAGTACACAAAGGGGTGGAGTTTTCTCAATGCCAAAAGGTAAATGTGTACTAATACTTCATCAGAAGAAGATTTTATAATACCAAAGTGCAAGGCGCTAAAATCCAGGATATTATTCCTTTCTGGCCATATGAACATTGTTTATTGTTGTAATAGCTTGCACTAAATATATGAAGAAAATAGACTGCTTTATTTAATATATGCTTTATGAAGATGCCATAGAAATTATGAATCACATGACAGGACACTTTCTTATCTGACTATCCTGTTGTTGTTCAAAGTGTCAAAGTACCAAAGTACCAAAGTACCAAAATGTAGAAGTACCTAAGTACCAAAATGTAGAAGTACCAAAGTGCCAAAGTGCC